>LSSL01000269.1:0-15000 GCA_001953115.1 Smittium mucronatum | reverse complement strand
TTTATAATTATAAAAATTTTCGAGTGATTTACGAATGAAAAAAAAAAATGCCAAAAAATTTTAAATTCAGGAAAATTAAAGAAATTCTTCATTGTAACGATAGAATAGAGTGAGAGAAATCTATTTTTAGATTTTGAATAGCTTAGCAATGAAAATATCTCTAATATCCAATCCTTCATATTTATAAGTTTAGTATATGTATTTATTATTATTAATCGGGGATTTTCATCAGTTTATATTTTATGTGATAATATTAATTTAGATTGTGGAATCATCATGCAATAAAAATGATAAAATTTCAAAAAAGTGAAATAGCTAATATATGATTTTTAAAATTAATACATACTTATATTTGAAAATTTTCGATCTTGATTTCGGCCTCAAATGTTTTGAAGATTTCACATTTTAATAATATTTGATCTAAAGCCAAGAAAAGTTCCTTTTTACGTATATTTTATTGATAAAAATTAAAAATTATTTAAAATGGCCAGAAAATAATAAAATCATATAAAAATCTTTTTTAAATATAAATCACTGATTAAATATTGAAATTTCAATTGGTATCAATATATACTATTTAAGATTTGAGGATATCGATCTAGAATTTTTTTGAATGTTTAAAGGAATTTAAAAATATATATAATAATATATGTATGTATATATATAACACACTTTTCAGTCAATTTTGAATTTTAATGAAATATATGCAAAGAATTTTTAGGCCATAAAAGATCGATTTAACTACAAAAAAACCCAGATTAAAAATCGATAAAACGTATCAAGAATCAAATTAATAAAAAAAATATTATTTTTTTTGGTATTATGTTCACAGGTATAGATAATGAGACCGAAAGTTAAATTTTTTGCTCTTGAAACCTAGTAAAAACAAATAAACAAATAAATAGAATAAGTGAGCATAAATTAATTGTTAGAGATAATTTCTAATTTTTAAATCGAAATCTTTTGAAAAGTATATAGCTTGAACAATAAATTATAATTAATGTTCAATTAAGCTATTCTGTATTGTTAAATTCTCTTTTTTTTATTTAAAAATAAAAAAAATCAGCGATAGAAATTAATAGTATTACAGCAATATCGTCACAAAAATAGCCGTAAATTATCAATTTTTTTGATTTAATGGTAATGGACTGTTTATAAAATCCAAATCTCAAGCAATATTTAATTCAATTTAATTCAATATTCTATAGGAACCACAATATGTCATTATGCATTTTCCTACCGAAAAATTTCCAAAAATTTAATTTCAATTAGTAATTCATTTAATAGACGAATATTTTAAAAATTACTCGTAATTTATGAGATTTTTTTTTTGAAACTTCATGAAAGGTGCTCCTATTATGATATTCCCCTGATACACCACTCCATAAATTAAAAAAGGTGCTAAGGTTAAATATATTTTTTTTTCGAAAGAACAAAAAATTATTTCAATATCGTGTTTTCTACGAGGTTTAGTCTTAGTAATGTATTAAGAACTAGTAATTCCAAAATTTAACGCGTTATTAAACTCTTTACCTTTTTCTTTTAAGTACCATATTTTCTCTGTTTTAGTTAAGTATCTATATCTCAATGTAATGAAAAGTTTTAATTAATTGTCGTCTTAAAAATAACTTTAAAACACTTTGACATAAATATTGCTTATCTAAGCGGAAGTTTACCGCACCAATTTTTTTTTTTGGAACTTTCTAAAAAAATCGAGAGATTCGACGAAAAATAACCCCCTAAAATCACTGGAAGTGGGAAATTAATTCATAATAATCCATCGTGGTCTTTAAAAGTAAAAATATTAATCGATAAATGAATGTGAAATTTATTGGCGAGGTAACATCTCTATTTAAGAAGAGACATATATATAGAGATAGGAGAGCTAAAAATCCCAGATCTGTAATTATATTAAAGCTATTTCTGTGTCTTGAAGAAGGGTATACAATGAGTATCCACTCTGGTTCTAAGGGAGAGGATGAAAAAATATAAGAAAGAAATTTTAAGATGAATTAAACTCAATCTTCATGAGATTTCAAACACAGAGAAGCTTATATGATATCATTTATTTTTAAGATTCCTTAATATAAATCTTAATTCATAAGCAGCGCTTAAAATATACACTCTTTTACCGGAAGAAACTAATACTTGAATTAAAAGCTCTTTCTTTTGGTCTTTTGCCGACTTCGAGCACATTTTAAAAGGCATTTTTTGATGTTATTAAATATGTAGTGCATTCAAAAATGAATGTCCTAGAATGATGAAGCGATCTCTTTGTATTTTGTGAACCATAGGAGATATTCTCAGATAACAAATACAGTCTAAAAGATAATATTTTAGATCTGAGTTGCATGATAAATGCAGCCAAGTCGGAGTTGAGCCGAAATACCTGACTTCAAAATTAAGAAAGAAAATCAAAATAAGGGATTATTATTAAATTTATCTCAATCCAAGGCCAGTAGCCTATGTCAGAAGACTAGAAGATTGTTACTCCAAGGCAGGCAAAAATCGGAAGTCACAATATATTTTTAGGGGAGAGAGAAGACTGTCCAACTCAAATTTATCTTGGAAGTCTAAAATTAATGCTGATAATGGAATCCTAAAATCACTTATAGGTTAACCTAAATTATTTAAATCGAAATTTCAATTCCAATTAAAATGTCAGCAAAATATAAGTTTCTCGAGAGATAATTTATGAAATAAAAAATCCTGTAATTTTTACCAGAAACCCAACAAATAGAAATCTTTATAAATAGAAGCATTGCGGCTTTGGGAATAATAATCAACGGAACCAGTTGTTCGGGTTTATTGAAATCCCTCGATTAGGATCTATATTTAAACCAAAAAAAGCCCACGATTATTTTAATTTCCTTAAAACTGGAATTTTTTTATAGAGCTATATTTATTTAATTGTAAAATGCCATCAATTCCTCTTACATAATAAAATGTATATTAATTTCACATATACGCCTGCTTATTTATACAGAAATAACGCACATCCATTTTTTGTGAACAAAAAATAGAATCCAAGTAATATGCGTATCCAATGCACTGAACTAGATATATTCGACAAACCATATAACAGCATAGAAGATTTTTTTTTTTAAAACAGGGAAATTTCATGCCCAAAATATCATTACTGGAATCTTGACCACGAAATTTTTTCTTCAAAGAAAAAAAATGAAAGGTCCTGACATATTACAGATAGTCCATAGACTCTCAAGTATGATTACCAAATCACTGAAACAAGATTAAAACGATAAAATTATAATATTTCCAACCCCAAATCTACGTTTCTTAAACAATATTTAAAACACAGATGAAACATATATCCATTAAAAAAAATTAAAATTCCAAGTTGATATGTAATACGATGCCAAGATCTTCCTTAAATATTTTTAGCTAGGTCCCATAATTTACAGGAATGCGGGATATTTTCATAAACAAATATTGGAAACTATTAGCTAGCTAAGAACAAAGGATGAAAATCTATAGCATGAGAAGAAATGGGAGCATCCTAGAAGGAAAAAAATATTTACAAAAAACCAACGTTTTTGATATTTTCAAACAACAATTCAGTCTGAATAAGATAAAAATTATAAGGATTTATACTATTCTAGAAAAGGTTTATTATAAATGACATAAATTAACATTATCAACAGCCTAGGCGAACTTCAAATACAATTTAAGTTGGTTATGAGAATTTTAAGATATAAAAATCGAAAATTCACCAGCTATAGAGTGTTCCTAAATCAATCGGAGATGTAATTTTTAAAAATAGGCTGTTACTAGCTCTAGAGAGGATTAAACTCATGAAATTAATTACAAAAAAATTGATATTATTTCTGAGGTTAAGTGTTTAAAAGACTTAAGAAACTAAGGAGTATTTTTTTAAATCCTATTTACAAGAAAAAAAGCAAGTCAAATGGTGGTTTCAGAATTTATGAGAGCGATTGATGTACATTAAACCAACTAATACAACTCGATAATATTTGGTTAAAGTATTATTCTGTTCATCATATCTCCTAAATAGAAAGGGCACGGTCATAATAATTTAGAACCAAGCAATTTAATCACGCCGTATTTTGGAATTATTATTTCTGTTTAACTTGCGTAAAAAATATCGTGTATTTTATAGAAGAATTTTTTTTTTAAAAAAAAACATAAATTTCAGAGATTCTCAGGAAAAAAAAGGATTTAAATATTCCAAAGATCACATAAAGTATCTAAAACTCAATTTCATCAAGATTAACATAAAAAAATCATTAGTTAATCGCCCTTTAATAGAATGTATAAACATCCATTTTCGTAGCATTTAGGCTGCTATACCAAAAAAATCGGGAGTTTGTGCAGACAAAATTTTATAGTGAGATTTTTGCTCTAATTAAGAAAAAATTTACACTTAACATCACTTGTCCAGTGAATCTGGAAATAGAAAAAACAATAAAAATTATTTCTCTGGGTTCACTTAATATGAGTCAACCCAGTGTCGTATAATCTAAATTTTATTTAGTATTTGGTGACAATTAACCAGTATAATACTGTTTTGGATCTATATTAGGCAAAATAACTTAATTTATCTTTTTTAATTTACCTCTAGAAAAAGGTGATAAGTTTATTTATACTTCGTGCTGTATATTTTTGATGTATAAATATATTATTTTTCGTATTATTTTTTCTACAATTAGTTTCTAATTAAAAAATAAATATGACATACCTAATATTAATCCACCATTGGTATAAAATTAGTCAATAATCTTCAAATATTAAATTTATTTTAGATTCTAAGACATTTTTTGTATTCACATAAAGTTTTCTAGAGGAATTGTTATAATTTCTACGTCAGAGCATGATGTGAATGACAGGCAGTTATTAATGTCAAAAGTGTTATAAATAAACCGAAATTATTGTGATTTTATAGTTTATGTTAGCACCATTGAATTCCATGATACGTTTTTACCAATCGCTTTTGCCTTTGAGATCGACGTATTAGAATAAATATAATCCGGGAAAATGTTTATACTCACAGCAACACTGTTAACTAATAAAGATTTTTTTAGAATCTTGTATATCTTAATAGCGTTTTAAATGAAGAGTGCAGTAATTAAAATTTGGAGTTAAAACGTTATCGGAGGCCACTCTAGTTATTTATATCATAGTGCATCAAGACACAAAATATTATCTGGGTGAAAACTTATGCCGCAGGGTCTCACTATTGGTTATTCATATCCCTTCTACTTTAGTGTAATATAAGCTAAATTTAGTACTATATCCATAATAGTAATCTTGGATTATTAAATACAATTGATATATTTGGTTATCATATACCCCACTTAGTCTACATTCATCGGGGTTTCTGCCAGAAAACCCATTTCTAGTTATTCAAAAGAAGAATAAACTTCTGTATTAAGATGATACGGATGAATGTAGATATTTATCCCGAAGATGCTTCTCGCATTAGTCTCTTTTAACTAAATTAGTAGTTTATACATAAAATAAATCCCATTGATCGATTTTGGACTCTTTAATCCCATGAATATCGCCTATTTTTAAATAATTATTTTTTTATTTTATCTTCTAATTTGTGTAAAACTCCACTAAATAGTTGACAAAGCTTGACACGGATATTGAAGGGACACGATTTCTAGTATTATTTCAGTCTTTATATTTAACTTAAGTTGGTTATATAGTATATATTCTTATTAATAACCTCTAATTGAACAATAAAAGTACCATTTAGGTCTCGGATAAATCTTAGATTTTATCGCGCTCCACTGATTCCACAAGATATCATCACCCAGATATTATTCTTCTGCAATGTGAATTTAGCGCTTTGTTGGATACAGAACTGACTAGATTGCTGGATAAATTTAGTATGTGCTATAGAGAATTGTTGAATATAAGTTAGCCTTATGATAGGTGCTCACGTAAATTATACTATTGTAATCAAAATAAATTTCTACTGTGCCTTTTTTATGAACAGTGTTGTTAATTTTCGGGGGGAGAGGGGGGGGGGTCCGGGTTACTTCAATTCAAACAGATTTATATTAAAAAATTATGTCCCACCACCTTGATTTCCAGGAACCAAATGTATCATATTTGTATTTATTTATTTATTTATTTATTCTTGATGCAAAGAGATCTATTTCATAATATCAATATCTGGACTCTGGATCAGAGAATGTTTTTGAAGGGAGTGAAAATCCGTTCTGAGCTTTCAGAAAACTGCTTGAGTCCTCTAAATTAAGTATTTATGCCGTGTATGCCACTTTAATTTTTTGTATTTGCATTGATACAGGATATCCATATTATTCCTGAAATATTCAACAGTTCAACACACTTTACCCCCAAAATTCATTAAATATGCGGGAATTAAGGTATTTTATAAAATGATGAGCTTAAAATCCTATTAATTACCTCAAGCCAAGTGTAAATTAGAAAGAAAGTATATCGCTGAGGTTAATTTTGAGTGCTAATATGTTTTTCTCCACGATACGTAATAGATGATGACATCCAAGACAATCACTCGCTCCTAATCATTTGTATCAGTAAATACTTATATCTCTGGAATTTAAGGTAATAATGGTAATCCTTTTCAGTAATATAAGTGATATTTTCAGAAAATTAAACTATACAGCTTTTGCACCTTCTATTTCACTATTAATGTCTAATGATATGAGCTTTCTAGCCACCCGATATTAAGCCCCAATAGTGGTTTCAGCATCAAGATACCCGATAGCAGAGCAAAATAAATCCATCATGCTTTCAAAATTGTTCCTTCCAGGGTTCTGAGTGTTATATTTCAATCCGAGAAAAGTCTTCCAGAGTAGGTAACATGACTTTGAGAATGGTCATTCAGCGTAATCTCCCCAATGTATATACTAATTATCAAGTAAGATATAGTTTCTTCAGTATTCAATTCTGATTTTTTCGAGTTTTTCAGGCATACCAGACTCTCTAATTTATCCTCAGTATTCAAGTGTGCTTTGGGCACACCTTCTTTGATCATCCGATTATATGAAGGATTCACAGATATTTTAAACTCTAGTAGCCTTCATCTCACTCCAACTAAAAAATAATCTAATAGTCTTTGTGAATGTGAGTAGGCTATGAAATAGACAAAAATGGAAGACTAGAAATTTATATCCTCTTCTATCACGACAGAATCGCAGGCATTTTCTAAAATAATATTTTAAAGCTATTTACACAATATCGTATTTCAGATCGAAAAAGTCATTTATTCTTTCCTTGGATCAGTTTTCAAATCGGCTGAATATATTCCACATTGAATTTCCATCCCTCTAATGTTTTAAAAGCTTTCTTAGTTCCAGAGCTGCAACCGAGTATTTGATCTTCTTTGGGATACAGAATGCATTTCTGACAAGACTCCAACTCTAATCTTCTAAATACCTTATTCCCTTCTTTGAAAACAGTGATTCAAACTCCTCTTCCAGGGTCTTGTGAGAGTCTTGGCTTGGGTTTCTCATTTATCCTCTTGGATAAATTTGTAGTTTCATAGGCCATATAATCACAGATGTACGTGCATGCTTCATCTTAAACCCCTTTAAATATTTTTCAACTCTCCTCCAAACCCTTATTTTTTGGTTCCGATTACTTGAAAGAATTTTAGGAGCTAGCTCTATACGATATTATTGATAAATTGGCCACCGCTAGCCTCACTAAGGCTTTCTTGAATATTGAGGGGTGGTTACAGGCTTAAGAGCTCTTTTATCCGTAACCCCCCCTCCCCGAAAAAATTAATAATTATAGATGACCTCGGTGTATATTCGGGTACAGTCTCGTCAATTTGCATATACGGGGGGGGGTTGTAGGAAATCATTGCGTATTGCCATGTTGGTGCGATAGAAGTGGTTTTTTAAAAATCACCAGTTTCACTGGTTTGTTTGTTGCTTATTAGAATTAAAAAATACCGGAATCCATCAAAGATAAGAAGTTTATCTCCACTATATACTCTGGATTTCCAGTGAATTTCACCCGTTGTTTAATTTTCTAGTCTTATTTGTGATTCCAAGAAGGTCCAATTTCTTGCGATGTATCTTACAGAGATCGATATGTCAATTACCGGGTCTCCCATGCTCATTGATGGGTAAGAATGGAGTCTTTTTCAGAAGAAATAATTAGAAGGAAGGGTTTTCTGTGCCAGTGAAATACGTATTGCATACAGTGCCGAGTTGACTTTCTTCACTGTAGGTGAGTTATAGATTAACTTAATTACCCTTGGGAACGAGTAAATAAAAACCCTCTTTTCTTCTTCTGTCGGAATTGTTTTGAAAGTGCAATATTAAATGATCGGAATGAGAATATACACTTCGGTAAACGCTCAGTTCTGTTGCAGGCGAGTTTACGGAAATATACAGGTCCTCCGGAGCAAGAAACGCCAAATATCCATCACGACTAAATGTCATATCTTGACTTCCAGCTACCTAAAATCACTAAAAATATCTGAAATATGTGCTTATGTGGGCATCTTTGTAGCAAAGTCTTAAACTATTTCAAGATAATATTTAATCCTCTTATCTGGCAGAATTATTTGCGGAAGAAAAGGTGGTAAGGTTTCGGATACTTCATACCTTGGAATTTATTGATTTTTTTTTTTGTTTCTAACAAGTTTAGAATCAACTAATTAAGGTGATTAAGTCTTTATATGAATCCATTAAATGTCCTATAATAACTAATTTATGTGCTATATTTTTTTTAACTTTATTGCAGGTGATTTCATACAAAAATATGTAAGATTTTTTATCTGCCCCACACAGATTCAAATTTAAATTCTAAATTCTAATAATATAAGAAATATAAGCCAGAAAAATAGAGCTATAATGAAGATACGTCATCTGCCTCTTATAACTATGATAATTTAAACTCTTTAAAGTAATAAAAAAATACAAAAAAGGTTAAACCCGTAGGGGAAATAGAAAATACTAGTGCCAGTTAATTAAGGTTTTGGAAACATTGATCAACTATCCAATAGCTGTAGTATAAAAATGTTGTAGTTAACTTTTTCAATTCAAAATTTGATGTAGTTTAACAATCTCAAATATCGCCCCTCCCTCTCTCTGAGAAGAAAAGAGTCTAAACCAAATATTTTTATTGGAAATAGAATTGTTGGTTTTCTAAAAGTGGTTAGTTGTTTTTCCTAACTTTAATATTTCAGTAGCTTATTAAATGATTATTTTAACTTGAAGGAATATGAATATCTACCAGCTTGGAGGCTGAGAACCCCAAATTAAGGATGTTGCTCCAATTATATAGAAATAGATATATATTCATTGAAAATGACATAAAAAAAAGTATTTTTTCCTTTAAAATCTTCATCTCGCGGTGAATTTTAGTAATAAGCAAAACGCTTATTGTTGTTATATATATTGTTTTTTGTATATAAAACACATTTTTAAATATTTTTCGATACAATGATTATGAAGCGAGTTTTTTACCAGGTTATCAACTTTAAAACTAAATTTCCAGAGAGATTAATCTGTGTTTCAGTTTCTCAAAATCACTGTTAGCTAACAAAGTCCTAAAACTCAGATAAAACAAATCGGCCGCTAGTATTTTGTTATATTCAAACATTTCTTAAAGGTGAAAAATGTTCCAACCCATTAGATTTTCGAGCAACCAAGTCCCAAACTTCATTTTAATGATATTAAACATATATGTAAAAAAAAGTTTCGATTTGAGGCAGAGTTGAAAAAATGAGAACATTTAAAAGAGGGAATTCTTTTTTATAAAGGAGGAATTGGGAATTTTAAAATAATTAGAGTTACTTTTTTTTTTTTACACGAGTACTTAGAGCTCCAAAACCAGATATATATCATAATAAGGTGGATTATTGTTACAAGTTTAGTTTGATCAATGTTAAGCTATAGAAAAATCTCATTTTAACCAATACTTATACTATATGTTCTAAACGGAAATATCTTTTAATGATATATAGTTTTTAAAAAAGAATATTTAGTTAGTGATCATATGTAGCCACTAGAGACTCAGTTGATAAGAATCAATTAAAGGTGGAGGGGGGGGGTCATCCATTTCTGATTATTATATTATCCATTCAAACGCACAATCAGGAACCTGATTGGAAGTTTTACTGTATCTAGGATAAATCTAACATTATATAAAGCTTTATATTCTTTTTTCATTATGTTTTTTTCAATGCAAAGTAAAATAAAATTTTGTGGTGTGTTCATAAATGAACAGAATTCTCACTTTTGAAAACATGAATATATTAGCACTGGTTAGAGTTATGACTAATGTAAATGAAAATATTTTAATAGTTTATAAATAGCCCTCAATTTGGCATTAACTAGTCAAAGCTTAATACCCATACCAAAGTTTAAGGTTTAAATAAAATATACATATTAATATATTTATCGAATTTTTAATTAAAAGGTTCCGAATTCGGAACCAAACCACAAGAACATCTAGAGACCATCGAATAGCTTGGAAGGCGAATAAAACGCGGTGTGGGCCGCAAACCAATAAATTTTGGCAAATGGAACCTCTAATAAAGAGAAAAGAATCCTCATAAAAGAGAATTAGGATCTAGTAATAGGAAATAAATGAATAATAGAAATGTCTATAGACATTTATTTAAATATGCCAGAAAAAAAGCTTGATTTAAATTGATAACAGTCTTATTATAAGGATACGAGGGTATAAGCTATATAGGAAGGAAGTTAAACATTTTACAAGTCGTCATCTTCCTCAGGAAGGGGCTGAGCAGCGGCATTAGCCAATTCATTACTGTATTGTTGCATCAGACTGTGGTCAACCTCAACCTCTGGGGGTTGAAGAGCTGGGGAGGCAACAAACTCGAGGTTAGAGTTACCAGCCAATTTACGGGCAATCCAAAGGAAGGGTTTTTCGAAGTTGTAATTGCTCTTGGCAGAGACATCATAGTATTGAAGATTCTTCTTACGGTGGAAAGTGACTGATTTAGCTTTGACTTTGCGCTCCTTAATATCGACTTTATTGCCGCAAAGAACGATAGGAATATTTTCACAAACACGGACCAAATCTCTATGCCAGTTTGGCACGTTCTTATAGGTGATTCTTGATGTAACATCAAACATAATGATTCCACATTGGCCTTGAATGTAATAACCATCACGGAGACCACCAAACTTTTCTTGACCTGCGGTATCCCAGGTGTTAAAGATTATTGGACCTGCAGAAGTAAAGAATTTAAGAGGATGGACCTCAACACCGATGGTAGCTATAGAAGATAAATTAAATTTAGGGGAATTCAGAATCATAAGATGATGAAAAGAGATGAAAGCAAAATAAAAAAAAACAAGGGGTGAAATAAACTGTTCTAAAATGCTAACCTATGTACTTCTTTTCGAATTCACCGGAAAGATGTCTTTTGACAAAGGTGGTTTTTCCTGTTCCTCCATCACCGACGAGGACCAATTTGAAAGTTGGGATATTTTCTTCGCTCATTATATACTAAAACTTTAACTCTTAAAAGGAATGAAAAATGCAAACTTTCCGAGACAGGTAAAGCAAAATGTAGTAAAGGAAATAACAAAAAAGACCAAAGTTTTGAAGCTAGAAGGGCTATTTAAACCAAATCAAAGTTGCTATGCTTTGTTTAGATGAGGAAAAAAATGAGGATTGTCATTCCTGACGTGATCTTAATCTCTGTGCGGCTTTCAGATAATTCAGCCAAACAGACTGGATAGCTTTGAAAATTTTTTTTGGCAACGTCCCTGTTATAAGCTCGTAATTACATTTTGACTGTAAACAGCTGATTTTTGGCATTATTGGCCAGATGGTTTTCTCCTCTCTTTTTTCTTATCAAAAATCCCATACTATGGCCCCACCTATATTTTCATTTGCTACTCTTGATCTTTAACGTCCATACATTCTTCTTTTGTCGACGATGGCAAGAAAAATTCATAATATTCCATATTTTTAACCCATTTAAATCAATTTTATTCGCTGTCAAAAATGCATAAGAGTGGGCTTTATACTATCCATTGACGCATTGAAGAGAGAATATGTAAACACATTCAATGAAAACACTTATTTCGTATTATTTGCCAATGTATTATTAATGATACCCTTACTCACATATCATCCAATAAAAGTTTTTTTCACCCAATGAAACACTTTATAAATCCATCTTTACAACTATTACTAAACTCAAATAATTGGCTGCTGTATTATAAGGGTTCTATCCAGTTCTAACCAGAAAATGTTTTTTGACTAAAGTAAAGCTTAGTTATTTATAGGTTAGTTAAAGTTTACGTTTTCATTTCCAAAACTTCGATTATTGGATTATTTTGCTGAATTAAATTTTTGGATTAGACAGTGACCACACAAACATTTGCTATTACTTAAAGGAAAATTTTCCTTCCATTGGTTCATCTACTTGGAATTATCCCTTAAATTTCTTTGGGGTCAGAAAAAAAATAGAATTTATTTTTCATATATTTATTAACGTTGGCTCTTTATCCCTTCAATTATTTGTTAGTTTTGTTTGTATTGCTCTTAAAATAAGAAATTTCTCCAAATAGTTTAGAGTCCCTTTGATTGTGAACGGGAAAAGAATCTAGAGACCAAAAATGTAATGCTTTTTGACCAATATTTTTTCTCTAGCGTCTAAAGAATTGTATTTATTTTTTTATATATGGGAAATTTATTGGCAGGTAACGCATGTAAAAACTATTAGTATAAAACACAAGTTAAAGATAATGTGCAAGCTATAGAAAAGACTGATATCCTCGGCGCTAATAAATTCCTCTATTGGTCTAAGGGATGAGTACCTAAGGGAAATTGGAGTCATATCTACCATCCGATATACCCCATGAAGAATTGTGTTTACCTATTTTTATTATCTGGGAAATTTATTGGAGATACATTAAAGACCTCTTGCTGGAAAGCCCATCTATTTTTTACCACTAATAATCGTATATTAATGCTTTAACCCTTTCCGGGCCAAAATTTGGGCCTTGCCCCTATTAGTGTATATTTACAATTCCAATTGGTTCAAAAATATGATCAGCCCAATGGTATACAAATAAAATTTTACTAATAATAACATTGAGCGGAAAGTGAAGGCCATTTTTAGTACCATCGCCCCTGAAAGGGTTAATACTTTCAGCACCAGTGAAAAAAATACCGCCCAATATTTGACATAACAATTGTATAATAAATTCATAGAAATAATTGATTCTTTTTTTCTCTATTATTAGTTAATTCTGGATATCACAAATAATATCTCAGTACACGTTTAAGCCCTGAAGGAGGTTAATTCATAGTTGAATGAATTACTCCTCATAAATAACCAATATCTACTCTACTTAGCCTTTATCTTGGATTTTTTTGTCATTCTACTGGTTTTATCATTTTTATTGGCGAAATAATGTAAGTAGAGCGCATTGGCGATTAACCCTTTTAAGGCTAAAAGATGAATATGGCCCACGTTTTAATTCAATATAAACGGGAAATTCTTTTCAAGACCAGACTTTTTTTATTGTGTAAACCATTGGCTATAATAAATTTTGATCATTACCAAGCCAATAGAATTTGAAAAATATAGTAGTTTTAAAAGCTTTCAAAATTTTTCCAATAGAAGTTTCTTTTGAAATTCGAACCCCAGATTACCCAGTAACTTACTATCTTGTCTTGGTGGAATATTTCCAAATTAGGAAAGCAGTAAAAATTTAATAGTAAAATGTCTGTTTTCATAGAGAATCACCCATGTAGACATTCAGCTCATATTATGAATATTTAATACCCGCTTCTTTTTCTTTTCAAAGATAAGTGGTCATTTTATAGCGAGTGGTCGATACGGGGGATTCTGGAACCTGTAATAATCAGTCTCCATAGGGCTGAAGTAAAAAAGCGATTTTCACTTTAGAATAATGCAAATATTAAACGAATAATATACTTATACTATTCGATAGAAAAGTAAATCAACCGAATTTAGTAATACGCATGAATCGGACAAATACATTAATTTGCATGATGAAGGAGATAATCCTTTCAGTGACAGCGGTAAAAAATGCCACCCAATTTCCTATCAGCTAAAACGCTGAGCTCGCTATATGCACTAATTTACCAACCACCAAATAACTGTACTTTGACCAGAATTATAATATCCATAATTACAACATTTCTCAATAGAATTGAAAAAAAGATTTAGTAACTTGGGTGAAAAAAAAAAAAGATTCGATATAAAGTAAAGTTAGAGCTTTTTTTTTTTTTACGCAGAATGTATCTTTGTAAAGTCAGAGCTGAAAAAATAAAACTGGTTTAGAAAAGTATTTTTAAATCACCCCGCCCATTTAAAATCATTTTTACCAAAACCATTTATTAAAAATAATCATTAAACTACTTTTAAGGAATTTATTTAAGAGATTTAAATCCATAAGAAAAACATTTAAAAAACAGAAAGATGAAATAAGTAAATAAATAGAATACGAGCGATATACCCAATCTTGCTTTAAATTCGCAGAATTTAAACCAAGCGAGTTTATGATATTCTGTGAACAAAATCATATCAAATTAAAAAATTAGAAAAATTAGCTCTAAAAAAATTAAAAAGCTTCGTTTCAATATATTTGCGGTTGCTATAGCTAATAAATAATATTCATCTTGGAAATTTGAGGTTTTGTAGTAATTTACAATCTAAAAATAACGGATTCGTGTATGTATGACAGCATTGAAAAAACCTGTAAATCATAAACCTCCACATCACTATTGAGTAGAATTCAAAACATACAAAACCTTAATGCAAAAATTTTCAGCACAAATCCGAATTTTAAAGTCAAATATGCCGTAGTGGATTCTTTCTAATACACTAGAGACTAATCATATCCAATCATTTTTGCATAAAATTTTATTATCTCCTTTTCATGATGATTAGAAAGGGAATTACTTAGCTTTTACTACAAAGAAATGATTTTCTTTGTGAGTTATTTTTATAAAATTGATCCTATTTATGAGTGATACTTTTATTTTTTTAGCACA
>LSSL01000268.1:0-31234 GCA_001953115.1 Smittium mucronatum | reverse complement strand
GATTTATTTTATTAAAATAAATTTGGTGTTGATGTTAAAGTATATAATTAAAATTATAAAAAATAAAATAAAAAACAAAAATGAATGATGAAGACAGAAAGGATTCCTATAGATAAAAATCATTCCTAACCCTATAGATTATAAAGTGGGGCTTAATGAGCGTTGATGAAATCTAATTTAATAATTAGAATTTAATTTACAATTTTATTACGGTTCAGATAAATTTAAAATTATGCATTTTTTGTTCAGATAACTTATCGAAACGCGGTTTAGAAATAGAGGTCTACCAGCAAATAAAATTAATTATCTATCATGAAAATATTTGGTTTGATGATAAGAAAAAACAAATTTTTATCATTAAATAATAAGCTATATAGTGTAAATCGAACATTCAACGAGTTCGAGGGATGAGGGAAGGAGAAATAGGCTTTCAATTTCATTTTAATGAGATAGTGTGGATTTTGGAAGTTTATTGAAAAAAAAAAGAGCATAGACCCTCATAGCTTGATTATTCACAAATCGATTTTTTCTTATATATAAAACTTTGAAAAATTCAGTAGGGAATAAAAGGTATTATAAAAGAAATGATCTATATTGTGGTTTGCAATAATAGTACCAATGCGAAACTTTTATTAGTGGTTATCAAGAATTATTCCACTCTACACAGTCGCTGAATTTTACTTTGGATCCCCCAAAGATATCAAGAGCGCTTTTGGAAAATAAAAAACAAAATTCAGCAACTTAATTTTTTAAACACCTATGATAAAAAATAAAAAGAGAAACATAGTTTATAAAGTGGGGAGTATTACCTTCCTATAGTGAGATCGACTTTCCCGTTGGACAATTCATCAACCTTTTTCAGGTCAGAAAAGTCTATAAGGAAAAATTTAGATAATGTCACAACTTGAATATATAATTTTGGGAATGGATTGAAAGGATGGAAATTAATCAAATCAATAAAAATATATGAAAATCTACCACTGGCACCACCGGCATATGTTGTAGGAATGTTTACCCAATCACCCAAACCTAAAAGAAATAAAAATTGTAATAACAAAAACTTAACTGGAATTTTTTTGTTTGTAAAAAATAAAATGAGGATGGTTGAGATTATTTAACAATATTCAAGTTAATTACTTTTAACAAGCTCTTCATCAATCCCATTGCACAGTCCTTCAACATCGGCAGCATGAATTAGTATTTCACTGTTAAAGTCCAGAAAGACGTTTTAATGTTAGATAAATAAGTTCTTTATTTGAGATTGAAATTTAGAGACGAACCAGCAATACTGAGAGATGAGATCGATGGACTCTACAGAATGATAAATGGTTTAGAGAAAGGATAATGTGTTATATTTAAAATAGATAAAAAAAATAAGTCAAGTAAATGGATTAGGTTGGGATGAAAGAGTTATATTACCTTTATTCACATATAGACCAGTTTTGGTTTGCCATTTATCTATTGCAACCACCCATCCATGAATATCTTTCCTACAACTAAATTTTTTTTTTTTTAAAAAAAATTATTATTATAGAAAATAAAGAGGTAAAATAATTTAAAATAAATGCCTTATATCGACAACCAAATTTTCTTTTCCAATCGTTTTACACAATAACTTAAGCTTCTCAATATCAAATTTCTTATCGGTAAATAGCCAGCTTGTTACAATGACCTAAACAAAATTTTTAAAAGAGATTTAAAAAATTCTTTGATAAAATTATATAAACACAAAGCAATGATAGATTTAAACAAGCTAACCTTACTTGCACCTAAGTCCAGCCATTTTTTAGCGTTATCTATATTTATACCTCCACCAATTTGGAGACCTTCTATGTGTATGATTAAAATAAAATACAAAAATTAAAAAAGGAAATTAATATAAAAAAAAACGTCAAAAGAAGTCTAAATCTTTGGTTTATAAATTTTCTGGTCACAATAAGTGAATTCTATGGAATTTTAAATAATTACTTGGCCACGCTTTCAGAGCTTCTGTTGCAGCAGAATCGTTACCAGATCCCAATTTGATTACATGACCACCCACCAAATTATGTTTTTTATACAAATCAGCATAGTATGAAGAGGGTTTGCTACAAGAAACAAATATAAACACTTATTATTTATCTGATAGATTTACTTGTAATACTTAGAATCGACTTGTTTTTTTAGGCGGAATTTATTTAAAAAATATAATTACCTTGATACAAAGTTTGTTTTGACGTTATCGCTAGAGTCATTTAGTGAACCGCCTACGATTTGCTTTACGTGGCCATCATGCAAATCGATGCAGGGTTTAAATTTTGTTTTTGGTCTTGGTGTCATAGAAGATTTTTAGTTTCTTTTACAGATCCAAATAGGGAATATCAAAAAAAGGAATGTGATAACTAAGCTAGGACGTCTTTAATAGTGCGTTTGATCTTTTTCGAGAAGTTTGAAGTTTTATTGTCTAGACTCATGTTCCAAGCCAATATGTATTCAGAATTTGCTCAACAAGTCGACATTTTTACATTTTAATCATTTAATCTTTGTTTAAATATTCTATTGGGTGAAAAACTACCCATTCACACTTCGATCAATAGCTATTTAAACATTACATCCATCTGGTTTTCATCCAATATTTTCTGATCTATTTTGGATTTCCATTTTTATAATTTTTCGGATTTTTATTCGACTAGTTTTTATTTAAGATAAAAAAAAGAAAAAATAATGCATTTCGCAAACCTACAATCTTGCCAACTCATATTTTTTTTGTATCACGGAGTTTTATTGTAAGATACGTCATTTAAAACGATACTAAAAAAACGCATAAAAAAGAAAAAGATGTATAGAAAAGACTATTATTATAATTACAATAAGCTCCTCTGCGGAGCTATCATTTGCGTACCTATGGAAAAAAGGTGCAATCTACTAAACAAAAGACCTATCCTGGCATTGCTATAAGTAGGTGTATGGTTGATGTTGAAACGGTTATGAATTAAGCTCTTTGTCAATGAACAGTAGTTCATTGAAGCTACTGAGCTCCTAGTCAGAGCCTATTTCTAACAGGATTGATAAAATTAGGTTCCTACCTTAACGTGGGTTTGATCGACATGGCTTTCCTACAAATAGCTGTTAGACTCTGTGATCCTTCTGACTCTCGAAAGCTGGAATCGTGAACTAGAATATGTGTAAGCTGTGCTAAAAGATAGGTTTCTCCTGTTTCGAGATGGTCCTCCTCTGGAATGGCTGTCCTACGAATCGCTGTGCGCTGTATTTACCACTCCCAACCAAGAATAGTACAGCGCTGTGCGAAATTTTAGTTTAGTTACTTCTAAAAGTACACTATTAAGCCCCTAAACCACGACAAAGCATTTCTCTCTTAGAGTATCTAATAAACTCAAAGTGTCGTTTTTAAAGCTAAATCCCGTTGACAGGGTTATCTTAATGTAATTTTAAAACTAAAGGCAAATGATTTTACATCATTAGAAAAATTAATCTGATATAATTGTGAGCTTTTTTAACCGGTCAAACCATTCTTAACATCAAACAAGCATTTTTTTTCTTTCTAAAAACCATTAAATTAAGTTCCTTACAAATAAAAAGTTATTGGGGGTAGTAATGATGAGCAAAATTAGAGTCGTTGAAAATAGATTTATTTCAATTTGAAATACTTTCAACAAAATGTATTATTTAATCTAAAATCGATATCACTCAACGAAATTTTCAAATAACCTCAAAAAGACCCATCTGATTTTTGTCTCTGTTTTGAAGAAATTAATAATTTTTGATTCTGAAGGAATTGAATTTTGAGAAAATTAAAAATTGAAAATTAAAAATGATGAGAATTAGGTTTATGTTTATGTTTATGTTTATGTTTATGTTTATATTTTATTTTTATTTTTTGAATTTATTTCTTAACTGTTTAAACTGAAATATAAAGTCCATTTCATAAATAATTTATAATATTTACCCTTTTCAAACTATTTTTATCTATATTTGATTCAATATGTATCGTGTGTAATTTTCCACTAATAAACTAGTATTTTATTAAATATGTACTATTAATTTATTTCAACACAAATCTCTAATAAATATCTTTTAATGTGATCATAAAGCTGCTCCTTTTTCTTCTAAAGTTAGTTTATGGTTGCAGTAATGACGAAAAAAATTCATATAAAATTATTTGAAAAAAGGGATGGTTTTGTTTCGAAATTTCTCAATAATGAACATTAAAGAAATATAAAAAAAATCAGAAAAAAATCAAATTTTTTTATTTATATTGATTTTTAATAAATGTAAAAAAATCAGATTTAGAATTAATATTAATAAAAACAGAAAAGCCGAAAAATTTTATTCAGCAATCAAGATATTGAAAAAATATTTGTGGCTTATTAATTAAAAATATGAAATAATTTTTTCTATAAATCACTTACGGAAAAACATAAAAAAATGAAATTTGATCCGACCAAAATACTTTAAATGATAAATAATAAAAAATTATGGTGGGTGTGGAAATTTTTTCTAATATGTATATATTTTTTGTAAAAAATATAATCATTGCTTAGAATTTTAGATGATGAAAATATTTTTCTATTAATTTTAAATTATAGTGTACATGAAGGAATAATAATAATAAAATTAGATAATAAACTAATATTTGATTTTAATATTGGGGTTTCAAGTTTAAATGGTTCAATTCCGATTAAATATGGTGTTATAGAGATTGGAAGGTATGATTATTATTATCATTGAATAGGGTAAAGGAGGTTACAGTAATAATATTATTAGCGATTCTGGATCTAACAATAAAAAAGGTTTCAACCTTTCCGGGCAAGGTTTAGAGAAATTCAAAAAATTCACCTATTATTTATACATAATATTCTATCAAATGAATTTCAAATTTGATTTAAAATATAGAGTGTATGTTAAACAAATTTCACGCATAAATGTATTTTTTAATACCTGTAAAAGTGACAAGCAAATAGTGTGTTTCATAATACGCGATAGATTATATAATTTTAGTTGGAAAATTATTTTACATGTAACTTTCTATATTAACAGTAAGTTACATTGTTTGTTATTAAAAAAAGTACTGTGAACTATCTAGTGTCGAGTAAAAGGATTTTAAAGTAATTTTCATAGCTTTCATCAATTATTAAATTGTATTTCAAGTACAGACACCCAAATATCCATCCAGGCTTTTTAAGATCTGTGGTAATGATTTCGATTTGTTAATATTTTTTTCATTTTTTTAAAATATTTTATTGGCCATTGTTAATCTAATGTAAATGTTTAATTCTAATTAGTTTTTTGTAATTCGTTCAATTTGGTTTGTGTCTAAAAAAAACGAAATCTTACAAATAGGAAACAGCATATTTTAGGTCTCAGAAAGGTTAAATTAGAAATCAGTACTAAAAAAAGTTAAATTCTTTACCCTAAAACACTTTTTATTTTGAAATCGGTATTATGTGCTTTTTGATTAGCTACAAATTTTGAAATAACTAAACTTTGAAAACCAGAAAAACTAAACAAATATAAAATTCATATAGTCAATAAGTTCAATTAATAAGCACTATTCCTCCAAAGATTCTAAAGCGAGTGGGTTCTACTTTATTCTAACTTTCTATTTTTTTCTTCCTATTTTACTTACGTCAGAGATGGATAAAGAAATCGCCGATATTGGTAGTTTTAGACAAAATAAAAGCAAAAATGTTATTAGAGAAAGTTGGGTAAAGCACAAAAATTCCAACTTCGATCAAGATCTATTAGAGCTTCAAGAACAGTTTTTAAACAGCAATTTGAAACCTTCTGTAACTGATATCAAAAAGAATAAAAGAGAGGATATTATTGCTGTTGATTTAGACAAAAAAGCTCAAGATTCCTCTTTTATACCAAATAATCTTATCAGCGACACAACTTCTAAAACCCCTAAAGATGAACCTTCAAATCATACTAAATCTGAACTTCAAAATAGTGAAATCCAATACCATTCAAATGAAGATTTCGTAGATCCCATTGATTCAATCCTAAGCGATTCCAAACCAGCAGCTCAGTTAATTAAAAATACTGCCCCTCCAATAATATCATCAAAAAAATTAAACTATAATTCTTTATCGCAAAAAAATACTAATCCACTAATAAATGGTAAATCCAATAAGTCGACTTTTTCACCTAGTAATATAGAAAATATTGTAAAATCTGAAAATATTCTCAATGAAAATTATCAAACGAACTCTGAAAAAACTAAAAGTCATTTTATTCACGGCCTTTCTTCCGAAAAAGTACCAGAAGCTTTTGTTGTTTCATCTAATAATACCCCTCTTAGTACCCCAAAAAACACCTCTAGGCCTAAGAAGCCTGTGGAGAAAATGTCTTTATTCGCACAAAAGAGATTACTTGAAAAAACGGACCCTACAATAATATCTACACTCAAAAAAAATTCTAATATAACCAATTCAAAAGGTATTAAAAACTTTTTAACTACAAAAGTAGTTGAAAATGACGTTAAAAGATCTTTCATAAGCGATCACAAACCCAGTTTGGATGGATTTCCAAAGATGTACCACAATGATTATAAAACCAATGAGTCTTCTGATATCAATAATAGTAATTCTAACATCGATTCTTCTCCATTAGACCAGCCCCAAGAGTCGATTAAAACTTCTCAGAAAAAGAAGGTCTCTTTCTATGATTCTCCTAAAGAATTTGAACCTCAATCAAACAAGGAAATGGATGAAGCAGATTTGAAGATCTCTCAAATGAGCCAACATGATATTATGGATGCCAAAGAGGAGATCCAGCATCTTTTAAGCCCTAAAAGCATTGATTTTCTAATGAAAAGAAATTCTTCTAAAAAATTCCTTAAATCTAAAGCTCGTCCCATTTTAAATGACCTTCCTACTTCCAAAGAATCCATTTTAAGCTTGGTTAACGAAAAGTTAAGGCAAGAGGGCAAAGCAATAATAGAAGATGTAGAAGATGACAAAGAAAAAGGGGAAAATATTGTCAAATCCGATGATTTTTATGACTCAAACCATCCAGCGAAAGTAAAAGGCTCATCGAAATCTAAGGGATTGGAAAGCAAAAAGGTTGAAAATAAAGATACTATCAACCTTGATGTCAATGATAGCGATTTTTATAAAAAGCTTAAAGATGTGTATTTTGAAAACGAAGTATCTGAAACTGATAAAATGGAATGGATAACAAGTTTTTCTCAAGCCAAATCCCCCTCTGAAAGGGTATTAGAAAACTTAAAAGAGCAGTCAAATAGAGTGGCTAAAATAACCAGAGACTTAATTGATGGAAAACCGAGTTCATTAATAGATGATCCCACCTCACACTTGCGTTTCGATTTCAATGGATCTTTGGTTGATGTATTAGATGACATTCCTACTTATAAAGGACTTCATCATCACGGAGAAAATCCCGATGATGCTGGATACACTATTCCCGAGCTATTGCATTTGTCTAGAAGCACAGTTCCAGGACAAAGGTCAATTGCAATCAAATTAATTGGACAAATTTTACATAACATAAACACTATGACATTTTCAGATACCGATTCCTATGCTATTTACATGTGTTGGTTGGATTGGGAAGGATATCTGTATTTTATTCCTACTTGGATGGATAGTTATCTTACAGTTCAAGTAGAATCTATTAAATCTTCATGGACTTGGGTTGTTGGAATGGACACTTTTAATCAATTACCAGTCAATTCCAATAGTGCTCTTGGCAACGGTAATAGTGCATTTTCTTCTCAGACTGAAGCAGTTTCTAAAACTTTTCAGGCCTTAGGTCTTTTCCTAGATGAGCTGATAGCAAACAGTCACATTTTGGTCCCAGAATTACTATCCGATAGAATTCCTCTAAGTTCCAAAAAGATGGTATGTGAAATCGTACATTCTTTGTACAAATACAATGATGAATTTGCTTCTAAATTAGACTCACAGAAAAGTATCCTTAGTACAGTTTCAGAAATTAAAAATAAAAGACTTTTATAAAAGGAATAGATTTCAAAAAAGTGATTATAGACTTATTGTCTTGCTATCTATTTTTTTCATTATTGCCTCGACAACTAAAATCTACTCTTTAATTATCTTTTAATTTTATTGCATAGTTTTGTTAATTATAAAATGATTTTGATTTCTATGACTGTTCCTGCTGAATCCTACCTGCAAAAATATTTTTAAATTATTTGACTTGAATCATATTTTTCAAACGTTATAATTTAAAAACCTCAAATATTTGCATAATTTTATACAAAATTTAAAACTAATTGTAACTTTGATTATTATTTGTAAACGCTTGAATATTTTTATCATCCTCCTTTTTTTGATGTATTAATAGAATTATTTTTGCTGATTATTTGTAATTCCGGGATTAGATTTTTTTTTTTCGGTAGCCTCAAAAAAAGTTTCATTTAATTAGACGTATAAATTCGCTTTTGATAAATATTATTATTCTTTAAAAAAATAAGTCCAATAACAGAAACTTATAGAAAATAGAGAAAAGCGAAGATATAAGATGGAATGAAGAATAAAATTTTAGTTATTTGCAAAGTCTCATATTTAAGAATTCATTTTTATGTGTTCTATTAGTCAAAGTTATAAAATACATTAATTATTCTAATTTTTAAGAGTCTTTAGGCAAAATAGTGCTGGAAAAAGTGCTTTTACAAAAATTAAAATATCATCCTTTTTGAATCCTCTGCTGCTTCGCTCAATTATCTTTAAGAATATATTGGTCCGCATATACATAAAATTTTAATAGTTATAAAATGTTTAACATAAAAATTTCACACACACTTATTCCTGGTTTAATTTTACAAAAAAATTAAAAATGAAATTTTGGATATTCTTTAGCTATGATATTTCCACAATTTAAATTCTTTTATATTATTTATTCATTCATAGATGGTTTATAAATCTGAAGAATATGAATATTATTTACTTCAAAGGATATCGAAAGTGACTTTAACAAAACAGTAAATTTTAGTCAGTTAATTAAATAAAAACACTTATTGAATTATAAGTTTTGTTAAATTTTTATAAATGAAAATTTCAAATTTTAGACAGATTCACCATCAGGTATAAGTATATATTCCAAAAGTATATTTATTACTACAATTTCTCTTCCATTTCTTAACTAATTTCATTTAAATGATACAAAACCGTCGTGATTTTCAAAATTTATAATAATAATAGTTAATATATAAAGGAAAATCATGGTTAATTAAAATTCATGTCAAAAATCTTACATCTTGATATATATAAATTTTATAGGAGTTTTATTTAGCTCTAGTGCTAAACCAATTGTTTTGTCTTTACCAAGTTCAAAAAATATTTTGATTTCGGATTGATAGAAAATAATATGGTTATGGTTTTATACTAAATTTTATAATCTTATAAATATGGGGAAATAAATCATTTTTAATTTTAATTCTATACTGTTAGATGAAATTGACCGTGCAATCTATCAAATACCTTCTTTTTTTTTTTGTATCACGGAATTTTATTGTAAAAAAACTTCATTAAAAACTATACTATAAAAAATATGATAAAAAGAAAAATACCCATAGAAAAGACTATTATCCTAACTACAATAAGTTCCTCTATCGGACTACCAGCTGCGTACCTACGGGAAAAGGCATCAATCTACCGACCAAAAGAACAGCATTGGCATTGCTTCAAGAAGTTTTATGACTGAGGTTGCTTGCAGTCAAGAATTAAGCTCTTTGTCAATGAAAAATAGCTCATTAAAGCTACTGAGCTCATAGTCAGAGCCTACTTCTAACAGGATTAATAAAATTAGGCTCCTACCCAAACGTGGGATTGATCGAAATGGCTTTCCTACAAATAGCTAGTAGATACTGAGACTCGCCTCACTGACGAATGCTGGACTTGTGCACTAGACTATGTCTCAACTGTGTTAAACGATCGGTTCCTCCTATTTAGAGATGTCTTCCTCTGAAAACACAGTCCTCTGAATCGCTGTGAGCTGTCTCCGCTACTGCCAACCAATAATAGAACAATGCTATGTGAACATTTAGTTTATTGTACTTCGAAAAGTACACTATTAAGCCCCTAAACCACGACAAGGTGTTTCACTCTTAGGGGCTATTAAATTCCTTAAACAAAATATTTTATTTGACATATATTCAACTTAATTGGCGATTTTCTCAACCTATTTTTTTAATATTATACTAATTTGCTAAATAAATAAATAGATAAATCCGTATACATATAAAAAATATTTAATTAGAATTTGTTTTTTTATGAGAAGATATAGAAATCGAATATTTAGATAAAATTCCAATGGAAGTAAAACCTGCATTTTCTTTTCAACATGATAAATTCTATTAAAAAAAGCCTTTACACTAACATATATGCATTTAAATAAATGCAAGTGAAAAATTCCACAAGATAAATATACTATAAAAAAGTAAATATTGTATAAATATCTACTAAGGTAAAATTATTTTATGAATATACAGAATGAATTAGTGAAATAACACATTTCATGGTCGTGGGAATATTTCTTCATTTGAAAAAACATTTTTATTAAATTAAATTATTTTAAGGGCGTAAAGAAAAAAAACATTTGTATTTATGGAAAAAAAAAAACGAAAAAGTTCTAAATAAAGATATTCCAGCATTTCCATCAAAAATATGATACAGCATAACTTGATGTTTATTTTAATTCAATACTAATAAGAGTGAAATGCCTTGTTTCGAATAAATGTCATAAGTAGGTTACTTTGTGGAATACACTATACAAAATTTTAACAATTCATTTTACCATTCTTGGTTGTGAGCAGTGAATACATCGTGTTGCGATTCAGAGGGGAGGTATTCGACAAGAAAATCATCTCGAAACACGATGCTTATATCAGCTGTGTACAGACTGGAGCGTTTTCTATACACAAATTCAGTGCTTGGAAGTTATACAGATTATTATTAATAACAGCTTGTTTTAAGAGAACCAAATTGATCAAAACTCAAAGTTTAGAAGGAGCTTATTTCTTAGAAACCCATTAGATGGTGGCTTAATCCGATGGTTCAGTAGTCTGCGGACTTTTAATCATCAAAAACGATCTTGATTCATGACCGTATGTGTCACAGTTATTCAGTCTAATTGAATCAATATCGAAGGTGGACCTTTGATTGGTATATTACAAACTTCTTCCGATGTTTATAGTTTTTAGGCCAGTATAGGGAATTTTTTGAATTTCGGATACTGAAACTTTCTATTACTCATTTTTTGAACATAATTTTCATATGAACGACTGGAACCTGAACCCAACAGCAACTAGCTCAGATTTCTTCAAATATGAAAAAATAAAACGAAAAATATTCTGCTCGAAGCTTGACGTTAAACTAGACACATTTACTTAGATGAAACTAATTGAATTTGATATATAGTGTTTTTTTATAGGGTATCAATCAATTCTAAACCTTGGACTTTTTGCCAATTCTTTAGAATTTAATCTCCACTTATTATATCTGTAGAAAATATTTAAAAAAATAATCCCTTTCTCATCTTTACTTTTTGCTTTTTTTTTATAGCGGAATTTAGTTTGCAGATAAAATCTTAACTTTTGCGCACAGCATTTATGACAGAATCTACCAAATCTAATGGTAAAAATAGTTCAGAAGAATTGGTGAATTCATCATATCAGGCTTTGAAAATGCAGCTTATCTACCACTGTAAATATACCAATAAAATATGGAAATTATGGTAGCTATTGGCTATTTAAAAATTGATGTATTCCTCGTATAGCCAAATGAAAAATTGGAAAAATATTACAGTAAACAATAATATATGTTCATGACCAATGAAATTTTTAATTAAAAAACAAAAACCAATTCGTTCCTAGCCTTTGATATATTTTAGATCTCAACAACTTAACTGTAAACAAAATTGAAAAATTCCTTTGAAATTAGTGATAGTTTTTTCTGTCATATTAAAAGGTTGGATGCTATTGGATAGGATGCTTTTAATTTGTTCTGTAGTATTTTTATAATCAGATTAAAATTAGCATTTAGCTGAACACTACAAACAAGAAATAATGTTACTGCTTTAATTTCTTAAATAAAATATTTTATTCTTTTCAAGCTTTATCCGTTAGCGTTTTATTTCCTATTATAATTATACACTTATTTATTCTAAATGAGTCATATTCTTTCAAGTGGTGCTATAAAAGCTTTTGAATCTGGAGAGGATGAGAAATATCCCTCCCCCATCCTTCAAGTTATTTCCCAGCTAAAAGAGATTGTGCCCACTGCCAACTCTTCAGTAAAACAGACTAGATATAGAGCAATTGTTTCTGATGGCGTTTCCAGTATTAATGGTAGGAATCTTCTTTGTATTAATAATTTTATTTAAGGTTTTAAATTTTTTTTCTAGCGATGGTCTTTAGTTTTTTGGTTCCATAAATTAAATTTTTGTTTTTGTTTTTGACTTTAGTTTTCTTTGCTACCCAGCTAAATCACCACATTACATCTCAGGCTATCCAGCAATTTTCCATAATTAATGTTACTCAATATCAAGTCAATCCAATCAAGGATGGAAAATAGTAATATTTTGTTTTATATTTTACTCCTGTATTTTTTTTTCAATTATTTCCGTTTATTTTATTTAGCTTGTTGATAATATTGGATATGACCATCACCGGAAAAACTAATGAAAGAATAATATCAAACCAAAGTGTTTCAACGCCAATCATTCCTAATGAAGAAAAAAAACCTGTTGTTGCTGAAGTGCCACCACCAAGAAACTTTAATAATTCAGTATCCGATAGCTTCAACAAAGACTTTAACCAGGTCTCCAACCAATCTGGCTTCAACAATATGTAATATATGGATACATATCACCTTTTATAACCCTTTTAAAAGCTTCAAAAATTAAAAATTAATTTTTTTTACTTTTCAGGAAAATATCTAAAAGTAATCCCGGTTCTGCCCCTAATACCTTACCCATTGCAAGCATCAATCCCTACCAAAACAGGTACATTTATTATTATTTTCTTTTCAAGTCTTTGATTTTTTATTTTATCAATAATATTTATATTAAATCTTACTTTTATTGACAATCTGTATTTTTTTATCTTTAATTCAGATGGACTATTAAGGCAAGAGTTTCAGGGAAGTCCGACATTAAAACCTGGTCTAACCAAAAAGGAACCGGCAGACTTTTCAACGTCACTTTCATGGATTCATCCGTAATTATATTTAACATTTTTTTATCCTTTTCTCATTTTTCTTTTCAAAATATTCACAAAATTTTCATTTTTTTATTTTCAAGGGTGAAATTCGTGCTACCGGTTTTAATGACCAAATCGATCAATTCTATTCCATGCTTGAAATTGGAAAGGTATTCTAACCTTACATATATATACCTCATCTCCATATTTTATATGCCGAATCCTTAATAAATTTCTTTTTAGGTGTATTATTTGTCATCTCTTCGTGTTAACATGGCAAATCCGAAATTTAATCAAGTTAAAAATGAGTATGAGTTGGTATTCGAGTCTTTCAGCGAACTTACCTTGGTAAGATTACAACTTTTTATCTAATTTCAAAAACCTTCTGTTGTAACCTTTTTTGAAATTTTCACTTATTAGTGCAATGAAAGCGTTGATATTCCTGAGATTAAATACAATTTTACAAAGCTTTCAAAACTTATGGAGATAGAAAAAGATTCTGTCATCGGTAAATATTTCATTTGATTTAATAGTATGCGTAATTTTTTTATTTATTTAGTATTATTAATATTTTCATCTTTATTATATAATTTATAGATGTTTTGGTTGTCGTCTCACACGTTGGCGAACTATCAGAAATAAGATCAAAAGCCACTAATAAAACAGTAGGTGTTTTATCAAAATTTATAGAAAATTCATTGCTATAGCTTCGTTTTGTTTTTAATATATTAGTTGACTAAACGCGAACTTACCGTTGTTGATGACAGTATGTACTCTGTAAGACTTACATTATGGGGTAGTCAAGCTGAAAATTATGGTTTAAATGATAATCCTGTTATCGCTTTTACCAACGTCAGAGTGGGAGACTTTGCTGGTAAAATATTTTTACATCATTTTAATTTTATATGAATACGTGATTAATAAATTTAATATTAACAATTATCACCATTATCAATTAGGGCGCACTCTTTCTGCTTTATCATCTTCCTCTATAATTCCAAATCCAGATACCCCTGAAGCTTATAGACTTCGATCATGGTGAGTTTAAGCACATTTATTAAAGCGAAGACGTTCATATTTGACATAAACATATCTAATCTTATCATTAATTTGTTTCTATCCTATTTTAAAAAAATTTCTTTTAATGATTCTAGGCATGATAGAGAGGGCTCTTCTGCAACTTACAAAAATTTTGATTCTGGCAGCTCATTCGGAAATATAAATTCATCTCCAGATCAGATAAAAACTGTTTCTCAAATTAGAGACGAGGGACTTGGTCTCGGAGAAAAGGTATGGTATTTAATTACCTCAGCTCTCATTAAATTTTTGAACTTACATATTAGAATACATCAAGATTATAATTAATTTTATTTTTTCTTTCTAGCCTGATTATTACATTTTGGATGCTACAATCGTATATATCCGCCAGGAAAATCTTTATTATCCAGCCTGCCCTCAATGCAATAAGAAAATATTTTTGGAGGGAGATGAATGGCGCTGTGAAAATTGCCAAAAATCATATCCCAAGCCTGATTACAGATATATTTTTTCCATAAATGTATGTGACCATACTGGTAATGCATGGCTTCAGTGTTTCAATGAAAGTGGAATCGAAATGCTTGGAATGAAAGCTGATGATATGGTGTCTATCTATGATAATGATAGAGAGGAATTTGACAAAATACTTTCTAAAGTAAATTTCTCAAAATTCAGATTTAGGTGCAGAGCAAAGAATGAGGTCTATAATGACGTTTCTAGGATAAATAATTCAGTACAAGCTTTAATACCTGTTGATTATGTAGCCGAATCTAATAGGATATTCGATATAATTAGTCAGTACCAATAGTGTCAAATCATAGTTTTTTTCTTATTTACTTTTTCAAATTTACGAATAAATATCATCTTTATTTAGTATTGGTTGTTTAAAATTAAGATCAAGTGGGCTTTATTAATATTTTTTTTTATTTAGGAATTTCATTTAATAAAAAATCCTTTCTTTTCTTTCACTTTATCGTTTATTTATTTTTATTCATAAGGCTAAAAACCCAATTTTGGATATTTAATAATCAATGTCTTCGATTACTGTAGTCTATATGTAATGTATTTCAAATCAAATATATGGTTCTTAATGGAGTTAAAGCACAGACATTTTTTTCTTAATAATTCTAGTAATTAGATTTTTGTTAAAATTTGAGTATAAAATATTGGTAAAAAAAGGATATCAAAAAGATATAGTATCCTCTAGTTGGCATTTAAGTATGAGTTAAATAAGAAATTTATAGAAAAATTAATTTCAGAAGGCAATTAAAGAAATATTGTTGTTAAATATTGTTTATTCATTCAAGTATAGAATATATCGAGTAAAGAAGAAATTGTGAAATAATATATCTTCTTTTTGCAATTGATTAAATGCTTTAAAATATTTAATAAAATACCAATTATGTTTTTGATATGATTTTTTATGAAGCCTCCTTTTTTTTCAATTTCGAATTTTAAAAGAATCCAATCAACCACTTTTAATTGTAAAGTTTTTGTTTTTAATCTACCGATCTTACCTCTAACACAAACTCGTTTTGATAAATTCATTGCGCTAGCTCGTAAAGAAAAAAAAATAATCGTATTAAATCTGTTTTTTTTTTAAATTATTTTTCAGATAAAAACAAAGTGATTCTCAATGAAACAAATCCTTCATTTCCTTTTTTATTAGATTTATTTTTATAATTCTGAATAAGACGACACTTAAAATCTAGATTTAATAAACACCCAAATTCATACATTATTAATTCTTTCATACCCACTTTTTTAATTGAGTTTTATTCAAAATATGATTTTCATAAAACCATTAAAAATAGTTAATTAAAAACGCTTTCTGATCTGTGTTTATTTCAAATATTTTCAAGGATTTGGTAATTATAGACTCAGTTATGGAAGCTTATATTTGTTATTTTATTTTTAGTGATTTCTTTTCTAGAAACCACTTTATAGATTTTTAAGAATAAATTTCATCAAATATCGAAAATCTAAACAGGGATGTTTGTTGTTCCGGGTTAATAGTTTTCCACCTTCAGCCTTCTGGATGTTCAGCTGAAGGTACGGATAAAAAGCATACTGATTAGAATAATTGCACCTTTTAATTTTTCAAAGTAGGTTGGATGACATATATTTAATCAATTAATAGACATTCTCTTTATAGCAGATGTAGATTAACACATGTGATTTATCTTTGTTAATGCATACTCATAAAATATTTAGTAGTATATTTTTAAATTTTTTCAAACAGTCATGGTCATCTACCTCTTTGGTAAATGGTTTTGAAATCGCTTGAAATGCCTAGTATGAAGTAATTACATTCCTCGATATTTCAATCAACCAATTTAAATTAAACGTTTTGATATATTTATGGGTTTCTAAAAAACTCATTACGAAGTTGTGTTAAAAAGATGATATTTTAATCCAATGAAATTATTATTAGGATATTCGATAGCAAGGGTTGGTTTTATTTATCAAGTAAAAGGTGTAATAGTTATAAATGAAACCGATTAATCCCTAAAAATATATGCATCTTCACCATTTCTTAATGAGATTTCATAGTTTGATTTTTTCAAGATTTTTGGTTACAATTGATTTCATAATGGTAATATCGTTTCAGAGTATTTGAGAACCTAAAAAAAATATAGATTTGTGTCGATCTCATTTGTATTATTATTTCCATTTTACTTATTAATTGGGCTTTTTTGATATTATATTTATTTTCTCGGGTTTTGGTGTTTACAATTTATTATAAGTAAACCTTTTATATTATTCCAAAAGAGATAATGAAAGTGATAATTGATATTTGAAATATAAGAAAAGTGTCACATCAGTTTAAAGATTCTAAACCTAAGAATAGTAAAACTTGATAGGGGTTGAAGTACATGAAACAATCACGGGCCTATTCTTAACAACCCCCCCCCCCCTTTAATATGTATAAGTTCATAAAGTAAAAAAATACTCGTCTATTTGTGATTTTTATTTAGAATGATTTCACCGGAATGAATAAGTCAGGAGAACATTATTTCCCAGATCCGTTTTATTTTTAGTGATTATGACTTGTTGAAAATGAATGAATTTTATTCAAATCCACTTTAAAACGGCCAATAGATTATTAAGAAAGCTATTTAACTCCCGGGTGTAAATATTAATGGATTTTTAACCCGTAGATCAATGCACTATCAATTCTAAATAGGCTAACGAGAAAAGTATATGCCCTGGAAATTTAAAGATGGTTAGGTTCACTTTGAATTTTTTTTTTCCTTTGAAATGTAACTCTATAGTTATATAAATAAGTTAAAATTTCCGACTTATATGTATACGCTAGTAGGTTTGGTTTATTTCAAATTACCATCATTATCTATCTAAATAATAGAAAAATAATATTTTCAGTCCATTCTGACACTTTATTCCTGTCGAGAATTTTATAATTTTTTTATTAAAAATGACAGTACCAGAGCCAGAGAGCGTTAGTAGATTCAGAGATTTTCTCAGAATCAACACCATGCATCCAAAACCAGATTACGAATCTAGTACAAAGTTTTTAGTCAATCAGGCAAAAGAAATTGGTTTGGAATGTAGAGTTCTTGAGGTATGAACTTTTAAATAAACATTTATTCAGTCTCTTAATATGGTTCCTTTATAAATAGTTAGTTAAGGGTAAACAGATTGTTATTATGAAATTGGGAGGTTCGGATCCAACTCTTAAATCAATCCTTTTGAACTGCCATACCGATGTTGTACCAGTATTTGAGGTTGTTTTTTTTTTTTTCATTTCTTGTTTCATTCTCTTTGTGTTCTCAGTGGGATGCTTTTTCTATAAATCTCTATTTATACAATTTCAGGATTCCTGGAAATACCCCCCGTTCTCAGCAGAACGAGAAGAAACTGAAAATGGCGATTACAAGATATATGCAAGAGGTTCACAAGATATGAAAGTGACTTGTAGTACGTAAGAAGGCATCTTTTAAATATCAAAAATTTTCATTTACTCCCCAGTATCCCACTTTGATATATACCTTTTTTTTCTTATAAAGGTACCTGGAGGCTCTTCGGTTAATTAAGGCACAAAATTTAAAACTGAAGCGCAGTGTTTACGCTGTTTTTGCTCCAGATGAAGAAATTGGCGGCAAAGATGGCACAAAATTATTCGTAGAGACTCCTGAATTTAGTGATATGAACGTTGGGTTTGATCTTGATGAGGGTAGAGTTTCTGTCGGGAATATTAACAGTTTCCAATATGCAGAAAGAACTATTAGGTAACTCCAAACTCTACTCCTTTTTTAAGAGTGGCTTTTCTAATTTATATTATTATTTTAGCCAAGTAAAATTCACTGCACATGGGAACACTGGTCATGGTAGTCAGTTCATTGAAGGCACTGCAATAGAAAAGCTGTTACCAATAATAAATAACCTGATGAAAAAACGTCAGGAAGAATTCGAAAAATATAAAAAACTTGAAGAGAATGGCTTGAACATGAGGATCGGAGAAGTGACAAGTATAAACTTAACCGGTTTAAGCGGCGGTAAACAAGCCAACGTTGTTCCGGAACAATTTTCAGTTACTTTTGACATAAGAGTAACACCAAACATCGACTTGGAAGAGTTTAGGAATTATTTGAGAGGCTTAGCTTCGTCTAACGGTGTCGATATCGAATTGTTGCGTCCCGATGAAAAGAGATCCATGACTCCAGTTGATAAATCGAACAAATTTATTGCTGCCTTCTATGATGTTATTAACTCAAGAAATATAAAAGTAATGCCCATTATCAGTCCAGGGGCTACTGATGCTAGGCATGTTAGAACAAAAGGTGTTCCAGCTTTCGGATTTAATCCCATAAGGAACCATGAATATTTGGCTCATGCACATAATGAATACATTCTCGAGTCATCTTACCTGTATGGAATTGATGTTTATTTTGATATGATCCAAAAACTAGCAAATGTTACTGAATAGTCCATTTAAAAAGTTAAGGTTATTGTTCTCTAATAAAAAATGCATCTATCATTTCGATATAATGAATTTTTCTCTTTTTGTACCGATATCGATATTTATGAGATATTCGAGTGTTTGATATTATTTTTAAGGTTGGATATTTATTTCACAAGTTTTATAATTTAATTGAATAAAGTTTTATATTTGTAATTTCTGTATTTCTATTTAGAGAAAATCAATCTATAAATGCTTTGAAGTGGATCGTTCAATAAATATATATAAGCATCTTTTTTTTTACAGTCACAGATGCATCAATATTTAATATTTTTTAAGAGTTAGTGATTGGTGGCAAATCATCTATCCTTCTTGTCGATTCATATACCTTGATTACAAATCAGAAGTCATTAAATGTCTGTGAATCATCGTTTTTAGCTTTAATTAAATATTTCATTAGGTCAATTAATTTTTCTCATCACAAATTATCAGATATTTAAACTTTAACTGTTATAATTTCGGTAAATTTATTTTCATATTTTTTTTTTGATTCTTTTCATATTGCTTTTTGATCTTAAACAGCTCAGTATAAAAATGGATCCATATTATTTTTTTAGACGCATAAATTTTACGTATCAAATTCTAATTTTTCTTCGGCACCATTTTTTTCAAAAAAATAAATTTTATAACCAATGAAGGATAAAATAACATTTTAAAGACAATCGAATATTTTAATAGATTGAAATTAATTTTTTTTAATGATTTACAATTGACAATCTTGAACTCCATTGATTATTTTCTTTTAAAAATTAATTAATTAACATGCCAATTTATAATTTTTGTGATGTAATTATTACAATAAAACTTTGCAGTAATTTATAACGATGTCAAATTTTTAAAAAGATGTCAAATTTTTAAAAAGATCAAAACTTTGCTATTTATTCAATACATTCCCGTTTAGTCCTATAATTTAATCTAGTTTACAAACTTAATTGTCTGGTTATTCGAGGGATACATTTTGACTGATTTTCACATTGAATGCAAAAATCGTCATAATATGACATATTTTCTTCACATCATGTCAATATATTGGTAACATGAAATTTTCGATTATACAGAATTCAGTCAAAATTTTACGAAATTTGTAAACTTATAATCTTTAGATTTTTTAAGACGTGATAAAATTATGTTTATTCCACAAAGCCCAATTTTCTATTTACTGAATCTGTTTGTTTTGTTTTGTTTATTTTTCTTTCGTAAAATACATATAATTTCAATGAACCTTAAAGAAAGACATGTGTGATATCAATCGTGTAATTTATCCATAAAATAAAACGCTTATTTTCTGACGTCCTTTTTGACCTAAATTTTGTTTTGAATTACAATAAATAATCTATAATATATTTCGTTTTCTCAAGTATAAATATAAGATATATTTCAAGATTAAATAATATCATATCTATATATATTTTCTATAATTTTATAGCAAAGAAAAGTAAACAGAAAAAAACAGTTAAATCTATAATTTATTCCAAGATTTACTAAGAAGGAATGGAATTGAAGTCATGTTCTTTCCAATCAAGGTCTCATTGCTATTACACCATAGAGGAGGTAGACATTTTTCTATTCGATGTAAAACATGACTGTATGGATCCCAAATGCCCTACATCGAGTTCTAAGCCTCTATTTCTTAGGTGTCGCTAAATAACTTTCTCTTTCAGTGTCAAATTTTGATTCTGGGAAAATCTATTCTACATTTTGAAAAGAACTTTGTTAGGATTAGATAATTTTTTCCCGATTTTCCTTTTTTCCTTTTTTCCTTTTTTTTCATTTTTTCATTTAAATGTTCTATTTGTATTTTTTGATTCCTACTAATAGTATAAAATTATTAGACATTCAATACAATAAATTTTTGGATTTTCATTATACGGCTCTGAATAGCTTATTGCGGTTTGTACTTAAGATATATACCGTTATTTCTTTAATATTTTTCTATGTTTTTGTTTTTGTTGAATTATGTATCCAGATTTCTGGGAATACGATTAAAAATTCTTAAAAGTTATTCGAGTTTCTAATGAGCTGAATTGAGCCATTAAAGCTCAAACATAACCATCAGAAATTTTTTAAAAAAAATTGTAGGATAATATTCTTCTAAAACTGTAAAAAATTTATAATTGATTGAATAGGAGATATACAATTTAATTTTCAATGAATTTGTTGTATTGTTTTATACAACTTAATTTATAGAAAATTAAACTTTTTCTTAATTTAATTTATTATATTTTTGTTTTTGTTTTTAAATCTCATATAGGTATTGGATATTGTAAAAATAAAAAATTTAGTGTACTCAAAAAATACTCCCACGACAGTCAAGATTATTACAAAATTTTATAAACTGTTGGGGCTTGATTTCTTTCATAAAGTTAGGATAGCTTGAAATATATTTTATTTTTTTTGTTGAGTTGCTAAATACTCATCGGTTTGGAATTTTTTTTCTAATCATTTTTGATATAATTAAAATTCTCTATTTTTCGATTAATTATGTTCAATAAAATAAATTTGGTGCTAATTTTTTTTCAGAATCTGGAAAAGATATACAATATCGATGGGGGGATCAGTTGGCACCGAGTAAAGAAACAGAATAATACTATCATTTCCCCTAAATACTTGTATTATTTATAACTATTAATACGATATATCGATATAATCAGGAAAAGGAAAATCTCTTGACCCTGTAATCCCTAAAATTGATTGTTCCATATATAACTATATATCGAAAATATAAAATATTTTAGGCAATAAATTTAAGGCTGTAATTAATTTGGTGATGAAACAGGTATTAAAAAGCTAAAGAGTATACTGAGTTGGGTGTTTAAAAAAAAATCCAAAAAGCAGAATGAGATTGGGTAAATTTCCAATATCAGAAATTGGATTTCTCAGCGAAATCTGGAAAAGTTTTATATATTTCGTTCTTTCCATTCATTTTAGACATCCAAAACTGATAAAGTTCCGGAAATTGACAGCCGGATAGATAATTTTTGTATTTATACTAATAGAATTTTGCATCAAACCGGGATTATTGATCCGTCACCAATAAGCGATATAGTTTTTTTTAATTAAAAGTCATTTTTAACATATAAATATTTTGTACTACTCAAAGTATATCCAAATAATTATAGTAAATTAAACTAACCTGTAAATGGTTCCGATTTTTGATAGGCTTGCTTATCTAGTTAATATCGATTTTTTTTCTTTAGTTATTATGTATTAAAAAATCCAAAAAATAATTAGTTGAGGATATAGAATTAGAGTTTTTTTTTTTACTAAAATATAGTTTGAAAACCTTCTATAATTATTGGCTCAGAAAATTTAAAATTTCTGCAAAGAGTTCAAAAATACGAAATAGATAATAGCTTAGAGTCCTATAATTGAAACTATTATTGAGAAATAGTTTTTTCTTTACGAGATTCACTAAAGAAGAATAAGAAATACTCATATTTTTTGGATGGCAAATGTATTAAAATATAGAATGGTACTTTTGGCATTTTTCAAGACTAAACGATAATCTAATATTCATATTATAATATCACCAATATATATAGATTATTTAGTTTGAATTTAAATATAAAAGTGGGGGTTATAAGAGTAAATGCCATTATTGGTGTCTTTTTCGAATCCTTTTTCTAAATATTAAAGCTGAGAACGATTAAAACAAATATATCATGAGCTGGAGAAGCTACAAGCTTATTTTTAGTTTTCTATCTAGATAATAAGGATAAGGAATTGTAATAATTAAAATTTATTATTATTTCCATACTCTTTAAGGACTTTCTTTTATTAAAATAATAGTAGTATGTTTCCATCATTTTTAATTTTTTTTAGAAGTATTTCTTTAATAGTAAAATTTTTTTTTATGAAAATTTTAAAATAACCTTTTCGAAAACGCGGGAAAATGATTTTCCATTTTTTTTAAAAAGCCCTCTAATAATTAGTTGTGTAGGGGATTCTCCAATAATTCATTATTTTTCTATTCATTTTTTCAAATCTTAGTTTAGAAACTCATCAAAAAAAATATCTGAAAAAATTTTCAGTATCATTTAATTTTAGCTAAAAAAAATCCTCTATCGAAAAAATGAGAAAGTTTCTTTTGGGCTAGTGCAATTTTCTATTTTTATCGTTTTTGAGGTGATTTATATTCATATTTACCCAAAAATATAAAAATTCATAAATAAATTTGGCATTTAAAATAACACCTCATATTATTTTATAGGTATTTTAATGCTAATTTGGAAGCATCTCTTAAGTGATTATGGTATTTTTATATGTTTGAGATCATAGGATGTTTTGATTTCTATGCTCATTGAATAAAACAATCAATTATATACCTTGAGTAGAACAAATAATTTTTCAATTTAGTTATTGATTAAGAAAAAAAATATCACTGTTTCTATAAAAATAAAATCTAGCTCTAGTAAATTTTATAATTTGAGGATTAAATACTTTTATACTTGCAAAATTTTATTTTTAAAGAATTACATATCTAACAATAATCAATTAAAATCAAATTTTCGATTCGAAATATCTGCAATTATTGGGGAAGGCGAAAATTTGATTTTAATTGATTTTTTAATGATTAATAAAAAATGGATGATTGAATAACCTTCTGAAAATCAACCTTTCTTTTGAGATATTTTTTTTAGTTATGCAAAATCGAAAAGAATTTAAATTAATATTTGATATTTAAATGTGATTTCATCTATTATAATGGTTTTATATATAATAGTTATTGGTTTTAAAAGTTTAGTACACCGATATTTATCCTAGGTGAAGATATGTTTTTTTCTGAAATATTAAAGTATTTTCATGCTTGAGGAATCTTTTATGTTTATTTTCAGTTAAAATCTATATTCATTTTCATATTTTTTTTAGCGGAGATTTATTCTATACTTTAAAGCTATTTTTTACAGCATTTTGCTATTGTATTTCTAGTTGAAATTTTTTATTATTTAATAATTTTTGAGCTAGGATTATTACCTTTTAGGTGAAATTTTAACTAATTTAACTTTTGAATTATATTTATTTGATTTAAATAGCTCAAAGTGTATGGGGATGTCTATATAAAACCATGATTTTCTCTATTATAAGGCTTATACTTGTGTATTTACCCCATGATATTATTTTTTGAGGGATTATGCAGAAGAGAAGAATATCTCATTTTTTGAAACCATCTGTAGTAAGGTTCTCCTAAAGAAGGTGACCTACACCCACTATTCTAATTGGTAAAAAAGTGGCTGTGTAGGAATCAGTGCCTTATTTATTGAAAGTTTCGTTAAGTTTTGCTCCCTCTTCTCAAGAAAGTTTTTCACTCTTTTAACTAATTTTTTTCGTGTAAAAAGGGTTAGAGTTGTAAGTTCAGAAGGTTATGGAATAATTATGGGTAGGAAGAGTGAGGGGATGATAACTGCCCTCCATTCTCTGCTGAGAAGCGGGGGTGATTATGAGTGGTAATATACTTATATTTTCTCATTATCAGCTGTGAAAATTTATTTTGGGAACATGGATCTGCGCCAGCTAAAATTATTCAAGGAACCAACTTCCAGATATATATATGTGGAGGCATTTTGCATCCGCAATTGTTTTGGGGGCTCATGATGTCAGCTGTCTCAACCACATTTTACTAGTTCTTTTTTTTCAGTTTAAGATTATTATTCTAATGTTATATTACAACAAACTATAAAAAATGGGCAGGTAGTTGTATTATAAGTAATAATAAAATGGTAAGAAATGTAGTGTTATCAATATCCAAGAGTATTCAAGAATTAAATTAGGTGCGAAGATGTATCGTAAAAATTCTACACTTGATCTTTACTCGAGGATTTTAATATGCTTTATTTAATAATGGTTCTGTATTTAAGTTCCTAGGCTCAAGGACACTTCCTTAATATCCTTTATATAAGTACTAAGTCTCTTTGTATTCAGGACTTGTAATTTACTTTATTTTAGGTAAAATTAGATAACTATTGGTCTAATAACACTAGTGCTGATTTTATTCATCATGAATGAATAGATATATAAAGAAATTATTCCTTTGATTTCAATGCCAAATGTGAAATCATTTCCACATATATCACTTTACTTATTTAATGTTTATTTTTTATTGATATAAAGTCTAAATGTACTAAAAACACAGATAAAAGAAAAATAGAATCCCTTGGACACTTTTTTATGATATGTGATGCCTCTAAAACAGTAGAGGGTAGCATGAAATTTTTTTTTATAAATTTTGGTATATTTATATCAATTTTTAAAGTAATTTACTATAAAAAAATTTTTTTTTGGGTAACTGGTTATCCTCATTGCATAAAAATATTTTTATTTATATTAAGTTATTAATAGGTTTTAAAACTCTGAAAATTGTTTTGGAATTTTTAAAAATTGTTTTTGTTAGAATTTATATAATAAAAAGGTTAAAATTTAATCTTTATCTAACTAATATAAAACTTAAATTTCTGTTAAAGTTATTTAGTACTTACATTATATTATATTATTTTCTTAATGGGTTATCAAGCGGTAAAATGAAGGGGAAATATAACTTATTTACATAAATAATCTCTAAAACTCTTTTGATTTTCTTAGAATAAATTGTGAAAACTCGTGTTTATAATTTAGTAATATTACACACGTATTTCATAGAGTATATTAGTAAGCATATCTATTATAAATTTAGCATTTATAATATAAATGTTGATTTTTTATTTTATTTCGAAAAATAATTCTAATCTCTAAGAAATTATATTAAAAGAAGTGTAGAATCTCATTTTCAATTAATAATTTTATCGAAATTTTAAATATGGGTTTTAAAACTTTATTTTTGTTTAGATTTTGAATGGGAGTTCAATTAATAATATTGTTTGTTATTGAAAAAAAAAATTAATAGTTCATTTAAGATTTTGGAAAACGGTTGTAAAGCATATTTCATAATTAATTTCAAATAATTTTCATAAATAATTTAAATATAGTAATACCAAAAAAATATAGAGGCTATAAAAAATTTAATCAGCTACCTGAAAATAAAAATATGAATTTTGGAGTTTTTATAATTTAAGAAAAAGTAATAATAAGTTATAAACCTATGAATAAATAAAAAAACGGAAATCATTCAGAAAATGGCAAATAAAACACTTTTTATGAATAAATAAATAAATTTTTAATAGCTTCACTTCTAATCTGAAATAAAATTTAAATTTAGTTTTTCAATATATCGAAATTTGTTCTTATAATTAAACTTTTTATAAGGTTTACACTTATAATATTATTTTAAAATTTATAGGTTAACTAATATTCAAATCGATATTCGTTATGATTATTTTAAATCCAAAACATCAATTTAATTGAAATATTAAAAGGAATTAAAAAGAAGAATTTTAACTATTTTTCATATTTTCTAACATTTATATATCTTTAGGAATTATAATCAATGATAAAAAGATAATTTGGTAATACTTACTGGAATATTTCACCAGCCTTTATAATACAGCAAATGAATTCCTTGTAAAAAATGATTTTTTTAGATTTTTTTATGTTTTATGCAGATAATAAATATACATGAAAAACATAATGATTGCTTTATTAAATATTATGAATATTTTTTACAAAAACAAGTATAGATTGTATAGATCCTATTTAATTAGCTGTGGTATATTAGTAGTTATGCTAAGAATACTTCAAAAAAAAATGACCTTCTTGGTTCATTTTATTAATTAAATTTTAATTAAAGTCCAAAAAAAAATACTCATTTTTAGATACTATATAGTTTTTCTTTACGAGCATATATAAGTTGATAATATTGATTTCTTTATAAAATAAACTGTTTTAATGATCCCCTTATCCGAGATATTCAAATTATTGTGATGCTAAGGCAGAATAAAAGAGTCCGGCGTCAAAATTTTTGTAAAATTTGTTAATTTTTTAAAATATTTATATATCCTATTATCGAATTTAAAAAAAAAATCATAAAAAAAATCTATAATTTAGGTTAAAAACATAAATGTTATTTTAAAAAAATTATAAAAAAACTGGGTATGTGTCATAATAAGAATAATTGTTTTACAGGTTTAGATTTTTTTATAATTAATATTCATTGACATAAATAAATATAAATTTATTTTTATGTTTTTGAACGAAAATATTTTATATTTTTTAAAACAAATACTTGGAGGGATATCTCAACTATAACACCGTTTTTTCAGAAACCAATTAAACATTTAAAAAAAATAAATAATTGATTAATAAAGTATTCAAATTATTGGTATATTTTTAGAGTACATTCTTTGTTTTAAATTATTATTTATCTGCATAAATAAAATTTTAGTTAGAAATTGTTGTAAAAATTTGTTAATGTGAAATATACATATTTTCTTTGATAAATAATGCTTAAATATCCATTTTATCAGATTTCTTCAAAATTAAAATATTCGAAATAACGAATTAAAAAATTAAAAAATTTTACATGATGAGACTATTCATTGAAATAATAGGTATGCTTTTTTTAAATAATTATTAAATAATCAAACTTTTCGAGGTATAAATAAAAACTAACATAGCGAAATAATAATTTTGTTTTTGAAAATTTATGGTCTAAAAATAATCAAATAAAATTTTTGGAATTTATGATATGTATCCATGATAGAAGAATGGTTATCTTTTACTTAAAAAATCAAGGTATTCCAAACTTTTGAATTGAAATAAATTAATATTGTGCTAATATTTAATTTTAATATTTAAAAATTTATATTTAGAAAGTTTTTTTCAGAAATCATAATAAAAAATTTTTTTTATTCGAAATTTTTATTTATGATGTACAACTATCACAATTATTCAATTTTTTTTTATTATTAAAAAATATATTAAACAATTTTAATATTTTTGAATAGCAGATTTATTTTACTTATTCAATTAAATTTATATTATATGATAGATCAATGGAATAAAAATCAATATTTAAACTAACAAAAAAAATTCATTTATTTTAATTTATTTCGTATTTTTGTTATATAATTTTATTTTATTTTGATAAATATACTATTTAATCCAAATAGACATATATTTGAACTTTTCAAATCATATTATATTAAAATCGTTTTTAATAAATATTAATCATTTCAATAAAAAGATTGTTATGGGTTGATATTTGAAATAATTCTAATGGATCTTTTTTAAAAAAGCTAATTATTTTATTTTAAAATATCATATTATTTCAAATATAAATATAAATAATAGGATGAATTAATTATTTTAAATTATATAATTGATCAAAATTAAAAATAGATAAGAGAAATTTGAATTAGAAATACATTAAAAACTGTATATAATAAAGAGAAATTTTTTTTTACTCAGTCGATATTTTTATTCATGATGAGTAAAAAGAGTTGGTAAATAGGATATAAATTTATAAATAAAAGTTTAAAAAAATCTTTTTTTAAAATTCCAGATTAAAAATAACAAAAAAATATTTAGATATTTTCATTTTAATACTGCTATCATCTCGATTTAGTAAAGCTAAAAATCCCCTGTACATCAAAAAAGCATCCATTTTTAAAAAAATATGAATTCATTGTTATTAAAAATCTAATTTATATGATTTTACTGGCAGTTATATTATAATTTATATAATCTATTTTGATTTTTTTTCATAATTTATATTTATGTAAATAAAATGGCAATTTAATAACAATCAGTAATAATAATACTAATAAAGTTTTTTTTTCAATCCTTTTTTAACTATAATTAATGTATATATATTCATAAAAAGGAACTAAATTTTTCTATATTTTATATATAAATCATATTTTGGAAAAAAGTCTAAATCTATTTTTCAAAAAAATCATTAGGTTTCTGGTTTACCTCTTATAAAAGTTTTTAAACGTAATATTTAGATTATTGTAGATTAAATTGATGAAATCAATATTAGTTTTAAATAAAATAAAGATTTTTAGTATACATTTCTTGTTAAGCTTCAAAGTATTTATTATTATACACAATTCATAATAAAACTAATAAAAATACTTTTTTTAAATGGTTTTTTTTGAAAATATATTGAACTCAATTCAGAAAGTATCAAAAAAATTTCTAATAATTATTCTTTTCAATTAATTAATTTGAAATTAGTCAGATAAATAAAAAATTCTGAAGAATCATTCATATAAAAATTTAATTTTAAAAATTATTTTATAGAAAAAATATTTTTCAATTTAAGATTAAATATCATAGATATTTTTAGTTTAGATTTTAAATCTCAGTGGAATTTTTTTAATAAATTTATTGTATCAAAGCTATGAAAATGACCTCAAATTTTTTATTATATTTTTGGTTAAATATATTTTTATTTTTAATATTATTATGTAGATTAAATTTAACATCTAATAAAATTTCAGAATTCAGATCGATTTTTATTTTTTAAATACGTCAAAATTAATAGAATTTTTATATTCTAATTAGTTAAAATTGAAGTACCGTGTTTTAAAACTATAAATACATCTTTTTTATGATTATCAAATATTAATTGTCTATAATAATATCTTTTAATATTTATTTAAATGAAATAATTTTATAAAAATTAATAAAATTACTTTTAATTTGCAAAATAAGAACCAGAATAAAATAAATGAATATCCAAGGGATTTATTTTTTTCAGTATTCATCATAGCTAGACCTTTATCGAAATATTCTGAAAACTCTCTTCTGTAATCAAACTCTATAAGAAGCACATAAATATAAATATAATATAATATACTGATTTATGGTTAAACTTTATTCCTTGTATCACGAAAATTGTGAAACAGAAAAACGCCATAAAAAATTTGGAATATAACACATTTTTAAAAAAGCTTTGGGAAATCATTAATAATTTAAATTTAAAGAGCGCAATAATAATTAGTACCAAATAAAATTTGATATCAGAAATAAATCGATTTGATTTATCATTTAATTTTCACACACTTATACGCATAATATTGATGAGAAATTTTTATTATTTGAGTTAAAAAAATTTTTTTGGAGGAAATTTAATGAAAGGACATATTATCTAAAACTGATCTTCAGAAATTAATATACACGTTTTTAATTTATTTTTTTCCCAAAGATTTTCTTAAATTTTCTCATCAAAAAGTGTTGTGTTTATTGCATGAAAATCATATATCTAAACATAACAATATTAAGAAAAAAAATTCACTATAAAAGCAATAGATGATATTAATTGGTAAAGATATTTGATTTAAGTTTATAAAATTTAATAGAGATTTCTTATTAGTCCATATTCCAATTATGAATTTATCGAAAACACATTTTAATATAGTTAATTATATGTTTAAATTTGAAATATTTTTTTCCATATATTTAGACTAAACAAATATAAATAATCTATATTATAATTTAAAAAATATTGCATAAATGGACCATTTAAATTTACTCAGTTCAGATAAATAGAAAAAAATTCTTTTTTATCTCATTAAAGTGGAATTTTTAAGAAAATTTCTTTAAAATTTAGATACGTATAAGAAAATTTATCTATCACATATTTACAATTACTTTTTAGGATATTTTTCAAAGATTTAATAATGAAAATATATCCTAATCCAAAAATAATTTTATTTTTTAGTTAATTATATGAAAATTATTGTAGATAAAAAACATTTTTTTATTTCTATTATTGTCTATATTGCAATTTGTGATTTTTCAAAAGATGAATTTTAGTTATGAATCTGAAAAGTTTTACTTGTATCAATTATTGGATTTTTTAAAAATAGATAAATGGACTTTAGCTGTAAAAAAATTTTATAAAAAAAGTAATCTAAATTTTTTGTTTAGTATGATATATAAAATTATAAACTATCTAACTAAAATACATCACATGGCATTGATTACAGAAAATAAAGTAAATTATTTATGAATATGAATATTTTAATCAGTTTAAATAAAAACTAAGAATTTTTAATATTTTCAAGAATATGAAAATTAAGAATTCCTCTCTAAAATAATTTTTTACAAGTTAAAATAGTTTATATTTCGATATATTTTCGTTTTATAAGTTGAATTTT
>LSSL01000267.1:0-26287 GCA_001953115.1 Smittium mucronatum | reverse complement strand
CCCCCCCCCCCCCAATTTTGCTTATAATTATGCTACGATTTCCATTGAACCCTAAAACAGTGCATTGTATCAACTACATCACCATCCAATGGCGTAGAATATCTGCATCAATTTGATTAACCAAATTTTCGCACGAATAGAAAAAAACTATTGCAGGATATTTCATACTGCAATTTCTATACACTTTTCACACCCTTTCATATTCCCATTCCCTCCCAATGCTTAATAGCTGGGAGTATTCGAAATAAATTATCTAAGTCACGTTTTACTATGCAAACCAGAACTAAATTCCCACTTTAAAAAATACTCAGCAAAATAATAACAAAGTGTTTAAACTGCCTAATCAAATACGAGGTTGGTGCATATCAGCACCGCCATTGCTTAATCGCATATATTACTAGCGTTAATCTAATCAAACTCAAACTCTTCCACATCACAACAAAAATTTTATTAAAAATGCCACCAAAATCTATCTAAAAAACGGCACCCAGCTCCTGTACTCAGCAAATGAACATACAATTCTCCTTTATTCAGGATAAAATGGTTTAATTACCAAAAAATGATTCAGAAAAATTAAATGGAGCTGATTGGTTAATTCAAAAAAGAAAACAAACCTAAATAAGCGTAATGCCACTAAATAGGCTTCATCATGTAAAAAAAGGTCTCTTCTCTACCGGGTCAGGTGGCTATTTATCGCATTCATTCTATTTTTGTCAATCTAATTTACTTTGTTTCCGTAACATCTTAATAACTGGATCATTTGTTTTTACCCAGAAATAGAAATTTCAAGATTTGCAAATAGAAATTAAAAGCAAATTTGTTCGGTATTTTTGTATAATACCATAGTTTTATTCAAAAAAGACATCGCCTACCTTATAAGTAGTGATTTTGGCTGAAACCGTATTCGGCTTCAAGAAATGGCCACTATAAAGAAAAAATATTCATGGGAGGTTTGTTTCCCCAACCAAAATTACTTATTATATATGAGTTACAAACTGCATTATCAAGGGAAACTGAAGGAATAAAGTTGGCCCTATGTGATGATGGTCTGTGACATTTTCTACACTGAAAACAAAGCTGAATTTTATAATTCTCATGAAGTAGCACAATTATCAGTCAATAGATAATTATTGGGAGATAATTGGGCACCTCGCTAGTTCTGTTTCTGAATAACTTGTAAATCTTTTCATATTACTATTGTTCAAAGCTGGGGTTATTTTAAATGTCAGAATCTTCAATAGACTGCTAGGCGCTAAGACCAATCTGGATAAAGTACATGATCCTCATAAACTTTGAATGTTCCCGATAGTGACATATGGCTTTGGTAATCGCGTTTCATGATGCGTTCCCCTAGAAATCCGCAACCCCAATAAATGATGGTTCGCTTCCACCATTCTTATCCAAAAATGGTTCTAACGCTTGAATTTTAATTATGGCATACTTTGATTAGTACAGCACTTTATCTCTTCGAGGATGGCTAGATATTTTACTCGTAATGACGGTATATATTGGAGAAAATAAAAAAGACATTATCTAATTTGCCTTTTTTTGAAAATATGGTTATCCAACCACTTTACATTTTGTGATAGTTGTCTTTTTTCGGATATCTGATTTTTTGTGCGCCAGAGTTATGGTGGAGTTATTGGTTGGTGTGTATTATATCCAAACCTCTTAGGTAATATTTTAGTAGAGTGGAAGAAGGTTTTTTTTGTAATTGTCCCGAGTTTAATGTGCGAAAAAATTGAGATCTTTAGAAGTTTATCCGCTTGTTTCAATAGTAGATCAGCCAATTAAATGCCATCAACCTCATCAAAAGCCAAATTTGCTCTATAAATCTTTTTATTTCGATTAAGAAAATCATATATATTTTTACCCTTTTGATATTTAACTATGTTTCTTCCCAAATTTAAACGTTTTCCACACATACTAGACAAATCATTTAGAAACATGTCTTACAACGCAAACGAGTCAAAAAACTTGGTCTCTAAGTTCAAGTATGATATGCGTAGTGATACCGGTAAGTCCTATTTTCTCATTCTCTCCAATTCATGCTTTTATGTCTCGTCCTTTTTTTGTTGATCCTTTTTGATAATTTCCTCTTAATTCCCTAGTAACTTGTCCAACTCCTGAAATGATCAATCATATGGTCCGAGCCACGGTTGGCGATGACGTATATGGGGTATATTCTTCAGTCTCTTCTCTATTTTACTAAGGAGCACTTTAATTTCCCATTTTCATCAACCCCATTTTATTGATTTATTCCATATTTAACAAATTTCACTTTCATTTAAAATTAGGAAGATCTTTCGACTATAAATTTACAAAATAAAACTGCTTCACTTTGTGGAATGCAAGCTGGTTTGTACTGCGTCTCTGGAACTCTCAGTAATCAATTGGCTTTACGAACCCACCTAGTCGCTCCCCCATACTCAGTCTTATGTGACAAATATGCTCATATTAATGTTTATGAAGCTGGTGGTGTTTCTTTCCATTCTAGAGCCCATACCGTTGCTGTAAAACCAAAGAACAAAAAATACATTACTGTTGATGAAGTAAAAGAAAACTTTATCTTTGACCAAGAAGACGTCCATTCAGCTCCTACTCGCGTCATTTCTCTCGAAAATACTATCAATGGTGTCGTAAGTTCCATCCTCCCCTATATATTTATTTCTGTATTCAATTTCTTTTTCTTCATCACATTAGGTTTTTCCGATTGATGAAATAATGTATTCTTCATCTTGTATCATTTCTATTTTTACCTCTCGCTCTTTCGATTTATATTTTTTTGAAAAAATAAAAAACTTGTTCTCCCACACTATTTTTTAGAAAAATCCACCAGTTTGCGAAAGAAAATGATGCGAAATTGCATTTAGGTACCCTCTTACTATCATTATTATTTTCCATATAATAAATTTTCATTAATATTTTAATCTATCATTCCACCCTATCCTATAGATGGTGCCCGTCTCTGGAATGCTTCAGTAAAATCTGGTGTTCCTCTCCAAGAATATGGAAAATACTTTGATTCAGTTAGTTTCAACTTCACTCTCCCTAATTATAAGCATAGTATTCATCCAATTTTTCCTACTTTTAGATTTCAATCTGCTTCTCAAAAGGTCTTGGTGCTCCAATGGGCTCAATGTTGCTTGGTTCTTCGAAATTCATTAAAAAAGCTACTCATTTCAGAAAACTATTTGGGGCTGGGTAATTCTTTTTTTTTTTTTTTCAATCCCTTATATCACACCCCGCTATCTCCTCGAGGTTTCGACATTATACAATCTATTTATTTTTTTGATCACTAAAATTCAACCCATTTTTAGTTGGAGACAAGCCGGTTTCATGGCCGAAGCTGCAAACTATGCCATTGATAATATATTCCCAATTCTCAAATACGATCATGCCCGAGCATCTTCCCTAGCATCTCAGCTCTCCTCTCTAGGAATATCTTTTGATCACCCAGTAGAAACCAACATGGTTTTCGCTGATTTCGGCTCGGTTGGTTTAAAGACTAGCGACGTCGCACAAAGTCTTGAAAGTTCAGGAGTGCTTATAATGCCTTACACTGATTCCGTTGCTAGAATCGTTTTCCATCATTTAATTGATGACGGTGCAATCGAACTAATCGTTTCGAACATCAAAGGCCTACTGGCTAATTAAAATTGATATACTCTCATTCCACACCCCCCCCCATCTCCCACCTTCTCCGTTCCCACCGAATTAATTAATTTATATTCCTTCCTCTAATGTTAATTCTGCCCCTCTCCTCCCAATCGAATGCCTAAAATAAAGAGCCCTTATAACCAATTGTCCCAAATTAAACCCCTTCACATTTCAAATTATGTATCCTTTCTTTCTCCGCATTCTTTCTGGATATTTATTTCCAATACCCTCTTTGAAAGGGTCGTTATCAGCACTTTAATTGAGATTTACTTTTTTTAAATTGAATTAACTATTTCCAATTAGAACATACTTTTTCCGAGTTCGATCGTGAAAAGGTTTAATTATGTTCGAGAATTACAAATGGCCAATTCTTTTTAACAACGATATTATGTATTTTTTTATATCGTAAACCCGGAAAAATCTTGAAATTTCGAGTTTTTTTACTTATTTTCCAGTGAACTCAATCCGAATAAAGAATTTTCAAAACCGGTAAAAAAATTTAGCTCGGTTTTAACCTACGTTGATTTAGATTAAAAAAAACTATTCAATTATTTCCAGAATTTTATTTTCCTTCACACCCTATTACGAAAAAAATTTGAAAAAAAAATAAACAATTATTTAATCCTAGTAAATATTTAGCTTTATATACAGCTCTTTAATATATAAATCCCAGATTATACAAATAAATTCAATCGCTATGAGTTTTTTTACCTCAAAGAATTTAAAAAAATCCGTTGAAACTGTTGAAATTTAAAATTATTTTTTTAAAGTTTTCTGCCAGAAATTCAAATGAATATTTATAAATAAAAATTCGTTTTTTTATTTTAAAAAATATTTATAGAAAAGTAATATTTAAACCAAAACTTTTTTTTAAACTAAAAGATTTTAAATTAAATTACTGGTATATATATTTAAACCAAAAATTTATTTTAAACTAAAGGATTTTAAATTGAATTACTGGTATATATATTTAAACCGATATATATTAAAGTGCCAGGCCTAAATATCTCAGAAATTTTAGTCCAATGACTCTGCTTGATATAAACCAAGGTTGTAATGAAAATATATAACAAGAATTTTGTTCTTGATTGAGGCATAAGTTTATTTTTTAAAAAAACTAATTGGTCGAAATTTTTCAGTATTAAAAAATTGGGTAGAATTTTGAAGACCGTTTGAAATTTATCTTATGTTTATTCACCGCATTTTAGCTTTATTTTCCCTAATTTATATTGTTTTTCAACGCTTAAAATGCGTATATTTAAATTTGGCTACATTATAGTTTTTTTTATAGGTCTATAAAATATATTATGTTCTCTTTTTGGATTATCTTGGATTAAAAAATTTATACATTATTATTTTTATTATTCTATATTCTATATTCTTTTTTTTTTATATTTTAAAATTTTAATGGATTATTATTTTATGTTAACATGCCAAAAATTAAAACAGTCTGCATTAGCATACCTTCAAATTAAACATTAATTAACGGAAAATAATAAATAAAAATCTTTTTTTTTCATTTGCAAAAGTAATCCATAAAATATTTTTATTCCTCCATCCATTGTTTTAAATGGGGGGTTTTTTATAATAAAATCTCAATCGTGGTTCAGGGATATGTCTACCTTAAAAAGATCAACCTTCTTTTTCAAATACTAAATTATTTAAAAAAAACCATTAAATAAATATGTAAAAAAAATTTACTGATATGGGAAAATATTTATACCAGGAAAAACCTTATTATTTTTTCCAAATTTCTTTTGTGATAAATAGATTAAATTGTAATTGTAATTGTAATTGTAATTGTAATTGTAATTGTAAAAAAAATAGTGAATAATGGTATTTGATATGTTTTAAAAATGTCATTTTGATTAAATCTAAAATATGATGTACAAAACTATTGTCCCTTAAAAAACTCATACTATTTAGATGCAATCTATTTTTATGAATTTAATATTATTTCTGAAGCAATTTTATTGTTGTTTTTTGGTAAAAAATAAATGAGTTGTAGATTTAATAAGAATTTTTTAAGAGAATTTTTATTATTCTCCTAAAAAATATTCTTGGTGTTAAATCCGTGTCATCTTATTCAGGTGATTATATAAGCTCTTAATCCCGAAATTCATTTGAGATAAAAAAAAATACATAATTCCTATTAGTTTAAATTATACTTTCTATTATTTAACCCTTTTTTTTCAATTAAACGAATATGAAAGATAGTTGCATGTCATTTTTTAATGTTAATCAAATAATCTTAGATAACATATGAGAAAATATAATTAAAGATAACAAAAAATCATAGCGTTTAAATCGTTTATTTTTTCTAATAATTTAACTCTATTTCTACATATGTGTAATTTCAATTTTTTGGAATTTTTTTTTATCTTCCTTTGATATGTTAAATAATGTTATTTATTGGTTGAAAATGATTCTCTAAAGTTAAAAAATAATTAAACTGAAATAGAATATTTAATAAAGGTTTCATAATTTGAAGTATTTTTTTATATCATCACTTCTGAATAATTTTTATTCATTTATTTAAAAAAAAATAAGCTATTAAAATATGAAAATTTAAACAAGTTATTTACTAAAGGCTAGCAATTAAGCTGATGAAAAATTTTGAAAATCAAAAAAAAAAAAATTCAACCGATACAAAATCAATTACCTCATACAAATCAAACAAATGGAACGTGTTTATCCGCAAAAAATTATGAAGATTAATTTAAGGATTTTAAGCTTTAATTTATTGGCCAATAATAATTTGAAAATATCTATTCCATATAATGTTAAATCAGTAAGAAATTGCAGGCTAGTATTTAAGGAAATCTCGCTCAGATATGTTTACACGCTTTATTTAGTTACATTCTCAACTATATACAGAATTTTATATCCAGATTTTCATTAAAATAATTAATTCACCTTAAGTGGGACAGAATCATCTAATTGATTATGATAAATTGTGTATTTAAATAGAAATTTATGTAGACTTTGTATTACTAAATTCTGAGAAAAAGTGATAATTTTGAGATACACTTTTCTATCTACTAATTTTTCAGCATATAAACATTTATTATCGATGTAATTCTTGATAGCTTGGGTCTAAAGCTTGAATTAATATAATTTTTTTATAGCATATATTTAGTCCTTCAATGTTTTAAACAAGAAATTTACAAATTTGCTATCAAAAATGAAAAAATTTAATGTAAAAAATATGATAATATTTATTTAAAAAATAATCATCTTCTTGAAATATTAATCTAAATAATAAAAACATATGTGTGTACAATTCATTTATGTGTTATGCACATTTTTTTTAAAAAAATAGTATAGGTAACTCAGATTATTTCCAAATATGAAATTGTTGATTTTATATTATGTATATTAATTTATTATGCTCCAAAGATAGATTTTAAAAAGTAGAAGATTGCGCCTCTATTGATATTAGCCTAGTTAATTTTTAGAAACCAGAAAAACTAGATAGTTTTCATTTCAAGTTTTTTTTCTTATGGCTGTCTTTTACTAAAAAATTAGATTTGATCATTTTTAAACATTTAAATTTAATTAGATTTCAAATTTATTAGCTTTTTTAAACGAAAAATTCTCAAATTTAAAAATATTATATGATTATAAATAGACAAATATAAATATTAATCAATAAAACTTCATATTTTTAATGCAAAACGTAAAATACTTTGTATCAATATTCAATATTTTTATTTTTCGGACATAAAAAATAAGACCTCATAAAATACATTTAGCATAATTAAATAGCTTATTGAATGGAATTTTTTAAATTATTAACTGGAAAATAATTCAAATCTTAAAATCCGTGCAATAATCTAAATATTTTTTTGTGCATAAATACTTCTAAACATTTTATTTGTATCAATTTACATAATTTTGTATGGGGTTTCACAATTTTGTATTATTTCGCATTTGAACCACTCTATAAAGCTTAAATTACGCCAAGATTAGTTAAACAAGCCAATAAAAAATTTATGCATAAATTAGAATATATTCTTTTATTTTATTTTTATTTTTTGATTTTTCCCTCTTATATCAAAAATAAAAAACGAATTGAATTTGATATGAATTAAAAAGAGGCTATAAGATAAACTTAAGATAGTATAAACACAGTAAAATGAATAATAATAATAAAATATTGTAAAAATTGCAATATGATCCCATGTTATGTCAATTAGCTAACTTTAAGTTGATTTGATTGATATAGAAAATTCTTTAAATTAGGCCAAATCTTAAAAAAAATAATTAGTATCTAATTTTCTTAATATCCTGCCAAATTGAATATTAATTTATTATTTAATCTGAAGATAAAATAGAAAAGATTTTTATAAAAATGTACAATTTTAGAGATTTCATTATCTTTATTCTCCTTTAAATAATTGTGAATTTCCTTTTTTCTATTAAACTAACTTTTACTCTTTTCCAATATTTATGTGCATAATTTGATTAAATTTTACCTAATAAACCAAACTATTTATTGTAATTAAATTAACTGAAAATATTTTTGGTTTTTGTATAAATAAGTCTAAAAATGCGCCTTGATGTAAGATTATAAATAATTTTGGTTATTATCAATTTTTGAAATAAAACTAGAATTAAGAAAAATTTAAATAAAAAATTATTTTATATTATTTTAATGAGTGAAACTGGTACTGAATTTATTTTGAATTTTTATGGCTTGAATTCAAATTTAAATATAAATTTTTTTAATTTTAACAATTAAATTTATTGGTTTTATATTACTTTGTGATATGATAATTATATTGTGAAAATTATTAGTAATTTTCAGAAAAATAATTGAATTTAATTTTTATTAAAAAAAACCCTTTAAAAAAATTTATATCGTTTTAAATATTATGAGTTTTAATATTGGTTGTTAGTTACTATCGTATATTTATTTTTCTATTCTGAGAACATAACATGATTCAAAAAGCTTTAGATTGGCGATTTTTAAAATATAAAATAAATTATATAAATAAGCTTTATCAAATTTTTTTTTGAAAATTTAAAAATAAATAATACATAGCATTTCAAAACATTTTGTACAGGTATCCCTCTCATATAGCGAGTTTTTATCGATTTATTTTGCTTTTTCGCAAACGGGGAAATTTTTTTATCTCTTTTTTCATTCGAGCTATTAATCTTTAAGAATGTAATAATTCAATATAATCATTTAGAATTTCTAAATCGATTATTTTTATAATGGCCATTATTTAATTTTATGCATTAATCTAAGCTTATTTAAGGATATCTACAATTTGAAACTATCGATCCTTACATTTTATATTTTGAATATAAAATATGTTTAGATGATACTATTTAAATACGTAATAATTTTTTTAGTAAAATTTATGACATTTAAATAAAAATGTACGAAAAGGGATGATTTTTATATCTTTAGAAATTTTTCATGGCAAGTTACTGGTTTTTAGATGGTGATATAACTCACCAACAATCCATTTAAATCACAAAAAAGAAAGCATGCTGTATAGTAGAAAATTGAATTTTCTTAACCTGGCTAGATCTTATACCTTTGAATGAAACCATAAATTTTATTTGATTAAACTGAGTGATATTATATTCCAAATAACATAAATTGGAATTCTTATTTTTTAGTTAAAAATATATATAAGTGCAAAGTGCAAAGTTTTGGCTTAAATTAAACACGGACATCTTTTTATAGACTTTGCAAAATTTATATTTTCGAAAAGTCTTTTAATATGCTATATTGTTAACATAATATCAGTTTTATTTTATATCTAGCATTTTATAACCAAAAAACCTATAACCCCCCCCCCCGCGTAAAAAGAATTGTATTAAGGACCATTTTTCTAAATTTTGCTCTTTATCTGCATTTTTTATTATTTTTATTAGATGATTCTGTAAGATTCCTATAAAAGTCTAGTTGCGATAGAAAAATAAAGCTAGTTATTTTCTAATTTAATTACCCTTTAATTATTTTTTTGATCATATTTCATCAAATTGACTATGGATAACGCGAAACATGAGTTCATTTTATGTGGTTTTCATTATATGCGATGTTTTTTAGAACAAAAAAAATCTCGTAAATCGAGGGATACCTGTAATTATATGAAAGAAAAAAACATACTTTGGAGTGAAAATATAGTTAAAATAAAAATAAAAAGATTTTGAAATTAAAAAATATTTACTCAAAAAAAAAGCCTAAAATATATGTTTCGATTAAGTACTGAGAATTATGAATTTATTTAATCACAATAAATCCCCTTTGGATATGAATTTTTATTGAGGTTATTTTACTTATTTAATTATGCAAAAAACTTGATATACGTAGAATATTATTATTTTTTTTCAAATATTTTCTAAATTTCAAACTCTAATTAATAAAAAATTAGTGCAAAAAAATTATTTCTAATAAAAAAACTTGTACAATTTATATTTTTTGATATATTTATAATATATAACCATAGTAATATATATGTTTTAGGCATAATTTTTTTTTGTTTTTTGTAAAATTTAACATATAAAATATGGCATTTATTTTAAATCAAATTAAAAATTCCGAGAAAGAAGACTTTAATTATAGTTTTTTTTTAAAAAAACAGTTTATATATTAGGAAATCATTTTTTTTTTGGCGAAGTTAAAGTTTTATGAAAAGTATTAGGTTAAAATATATTAAAATTTATTCTTCGAAATCTTGGTGGTATTTAGATTTAAGTTTGATATAAATTGATAATGATAAAATCTCTTGAACAAAATATTTTCATTAGATCTTTAAAGATGAAACAAGAATATTTCTGAATTGTATAAAAAATTAAATGTTTTAGATATATTTCGTAAATAAAAAAATATACCATATAGCTGATTTATATTTAAATAAAAATTTTCAGGAATTTTCTAAAAACAAAGGTAAGTTTATTTATGTAATTTTCAAGATTTTCAATAATTTATATAATAACCCAAAAAAACCACAAATATTCCCCCCTAAAATCAGTAAAAATTTATAAATATCATATTAAAAGTATTATATAGATCCTCATGACCCTTAAATAACTTCAATCTTAGTTATCTATGCATAACTTAAATGTGGTTTAACTTATATGGTAGTTTTTAAGAGTACCACTACCTTTATTTTCAATTAAGAGTTTTAATAATATAAGAAAGAAATTAAATATAGGTCAAATTTAGGTGCGTTTTTAAAGGAAAGAAAAAAAATAATTAATAACTAATTTTTAAGTTTATAAGTTTTGAATAAGTATCAGTATTTTAAATTTTTAAGCTGAAATATATTTGAGTTTTAATTTTCAATTACTTTTTACTCATATAGTTTGGGCTTATTTATTTGTCAACATTTAAAACTAAGTCAAATACTTAAAGATTAAATGTTATTTATTTATAAGAAAATTTCCTCCGGGGGCGAGCCAAGAAAGCTGGCTTGTATTTCATTTATATATAAATTTGTCAGATTTCCAATAATTTTTGTTATTTTCGCATCCTCATTACTATTATATCTCTTACTATTGCTCAAAATCTCTTCGAACCATTTTCTTCTATTATTAAAACTTCAGCAATTAGTTTTGTTGGATTGCCTTTGGTCTTCCTTGTAATTTATTTTGAATTTAGTTTATCAATAGAATTTGGTTATCTTTTAACACAAAATACAAAATTAATTCACGTGGTAAATCAATCTGGGAAAAAAAACAAAATTATTTTGTTTTTTTGCTTTTCTTTTCTTTATAATCTTTTTTTTTCCCTTTCTTTCCCATTCATTCTTTTCTTTGTCTTTTTTTTCTTCTTTGTCCTCTCCGTTTACTTTTTTTTCTTTTTATATATGTTATTACTATGAAAAATAGTTCTTTGTGCTCGGCATATATATTAATCTGCGACACTTATATCTGATTTGTCCACGCCAGTTTAATATAACTATTTTCGAATATATATTTTTGTTTTTCAGTAAAAAATGTTCAACTTTCAAAAACTAAAATTAAGTTTAAAAATAAATTCTGCGCAAAAAAAAACGACCAAAAACTAAAAAACATATATATATATATAACTATACCATTTTTAAGGATTAGTTTTATAAGGAAAAGGATATAATAAAGAAAAAAACTAATAAAAAACTCACTTTGAAAAGGTTAAAATATCAAAAGAATAAATTCGACTCTCTATTTTTATCTCTACGGGATTTTTGTTATGATTAATTTATGCAAAATAGGGGTAATTTAATCCAATTATATTCGGAATACCACAAATTTTTATTTATATTCCAAAGAAATCTGAGTTTTTTTATACTTGAAACATAGAAGTAACTTAGTAAAATTTTAATTACACCTTTAAAAAATTTTAAAAATAGAAAAAAATTAACTAAATCTGATTTTAACGTAAAAAAACACACCTGTTTCACCACGATCTGTAATACGTAGATTTCTTAAAATAAAGATGATCTAATCCTTTATTAGTGCTTTTTATAACTATTTCTTCTCGAAAATAGACCAGATTTAAAAAGCTGGTCAATTTCAATTAATAGCTTTATAATAACATAATCGATAAAAATATAAAAATAATCCTAAAATTGAATTCATCAAAATTTAAAAGTGCAATCTGGGAAGATGAATACATTGCTACTTATTCAGAGCTTTTAAAAAATAATTTTATTTGGTAATATGGATTGTAAATTGTATAAATAGGGTCTTGTAAATATCATTAAACTCAAAAAAAATACTAAATGCACATATTTATTTGGAGAAAGCCGAGAAAAAGACATATCTCAAATGATAAAAAATAATCTTCATTTATTTTCCAGTGGATAATACACACATATATATATATTAAGATAAGTTTTCTAAAGAATTTATATTGAAGAAGGATAGTTATACTAAGAAAATACCAAAAAAAAGAATTTTTAAAATTTTTTTATACTATTTGGAAACGGTAAAAAGTATGCTTTAATAAAAATAAGAATTTATTAGAAATTCTATTATTTTTTTTAAAAAAAGAGGTATTGATGTGATTTCTTGAAATCATCGTTAAGAATTATAATCTGATATATTCTGGATTTTCTTGAAATTTAGAAATTTTTCGAAATAAAAAAAATTCATAAATTCTATCTATTAAATTGAGTAAATATGAAAATATGCCTCAAAAATTTCCTATTTGTATAAAACCCAACATAGAGATATATTAATATACAAACTATTATAAAAATATGAGCCATAATAGCTAATTGAATTAAATATATTTGAAAATAATTTAATTTTAGAGAAATTTCGCAATTAGATGTAATATATTTCTCAAATAAACCAAGAAATTACAATTCAATATATAAAATATTCAATAATTAATTAAAAGATTTCAAATCAAAGCTTGGGAGTGCTTTATTTTATATAAACATATCAAAACCAAGCTTCAATCTTTTTCAGATATTAGTTAAAAAAATTCAAGTTTTTAGGAAATTCAATTTATTTAATAAAAATTTTAGCGATGATTTTTTATCATTAATTTAATTTTAAAATATCTTGCTTTTTTTTTAATAATCATAAAAAAGAAATTTAAATTAAAAGAATTCAAAACAAGTTACCATTTAATTCCATATTTAAAATAACGTTCATAGAAAAAAAAAAATTAGGATCTCAGTTGGCTTAAAATATGGTTAATTGAAAAAAAAAATTGATGAGTGTTTATGGGAGTTAATAATACTGACTGCTTTTTAAATAAATTATTGAATAATTAAAAAAAAAGTTTTCTTTTTATTATGAATAATTTAACTTCAAAATTTTCTATTTAAAATTTTAGCCTCAAAATATAAAAAAATTTTTTTTTTGTGATAAAAATTATATTTACTTTATATTTCCATTTTTTCATACTTATTTTGTTTAAGTATTATAGCCTAAATGATATTTCTAAAATATTTGATTATTTTAACCCTTAAAAAATTATATTTTAATAAATTTCTGAAGCTTGTTATAATAAAAAATAAATCAAATAAAAATTAAGAAAAAAAGTTTAAATAATTTTTTTTGTAACCAACACGAAATAATACTTGAAATATTTTTTTCAATAGTGATGATTTAATAAAGCTAACACATTTATTAAATTTTGAGAAAAAATGCTTAATAACATAACTTAAATGTCAAAAATTTTAATCTGTAAGATAGTGCATAGTTTAAATTTGCTGAAATCCAATTATTATTTTAATAAGTGTGATTTGAAATTGATAAATGGAAATAAATTCAAATAATTTTTGATTGAAAGTTATAAAATTTTGATTTTAGATTCCGAAATCTAATTTATATTTCAAGCTATGTGAAATGAAAATCAATTCGTAAAAATATAGTGAAGTTTAAAATAAAAAAATCAAATAAATTAAATACAAAATTTCAAGTTTTCGAAAATAAATAGAACATTTTGACGAATGAAATTTAAAAAATATAAAAAAAAAATTAATTTATGAATTATTATTTACGATTTTTTTACTCATTTTACTGGAATAAAGTTATTGAGAGAAAAAATTAGTAACTCAAAAAAAGTGATTAGGTTATTTAAATAATAAATCTCACTATTAAACCATTTAAAATTTAAAAGCTATTGTTATTATTTTTTTATCTTTTTATCTTATAAATTTTGATGATAATTGAGTTTCTGAATCTTTAGGTGTATTTGATAATATTAATTACTTCGAAAGAATAAATACCGCTAAAAAGTCAAAAAGTATGAAACCATCAGCTTATTCATTTACAAACTCATAAAAGTCTAATGGTCAGTATCTACCCAAGATTTAGATTTTTTACTGAATGATTTATTTTGCTTTTAGAAAGTAAAAAATTTTTTAAAACTTTTAATAGAACATATTTAATAAATTGTAAAAGAGGTTACAATATTAATAAAAATGATAGTGAACTTAATAATATAAAGTTTAAAATTTAAAGAAAGTCCAAATAATATTTGTAAACTGTAAACTGTAAAATAGATAATGGGTAAAAATAATAATACATAACCCGATGAATTTTTCACAGAAGATTATTTAATTTAAAATTAAAAAGCCTTAAAAATAATTCCAATGTAGAATCCCATATGAATCAAGGCACAATAATGAAATATAAATTTTGGAATTTTAGCTAAACTATTATAATTAGGAGCCCGAAATGATAAACTTCTAGTTTTTTTTTTCAGAAAACAATATATTTATTTAGTATTTACAATAAAAATACAATTTTATAGAAGTTACTCGACGATTTAATACAAAAATACGCGGTTTTAATTTTTTTAATAGAATTTATCCCTTAAATGTATGTTTATTTTTTAACTCTATATCTTTTATTGGGTATCCATCTTATATGCAACATCATAAATAAAATAAGTAATATAACTTATTCAAAAATCGAATTCTGATGATTTGAATAAGTTATACCGATAAAAAACACGAATATTTATATATTATTTATTAAAAAACCAACTTAAATCCGTAACCATAGCATTTTTCGAATTTTATAATAGATTTTTTCGCAGATTCAAATTCTTTTGTTTCCAGATAAAAATAGTTGGCCTGTAGATTACAATTTTTTTAAGGATAATTTTAGAGTTAAACCGCACAAAAATCTTTTTAAACAGATAAAAATAGTTAAAGTTCACGAATTATATTTTAGTTTGCTGTTAAGGTCAATAAAAGAGCTTTAAATTTTTTTTTTATATCCAAAACTTTTAATTAATACGTTTATTGAATTAATACTCATATTAGGTAAAAAAAATAGATCAATACAGATTTATTTTGAAAATCGCAGGTTAAAAAAGAAAACCTGCAGAAAAATCCTAAATTTTCAGAAAAATATTAAATAAGCAGATTTTTACATAAAATAACCTGAAAACTTTTAAAATCACAGACTTTTATTAGATAATCTTTTGTTTATTAATAATATTCATAAAAAAAATTTTACATCGAGATATTTTATAGCTTATGTTTAATTAGTTGATTTCAGTTTTCAAAATATATAAAATATATATTTCTATATTTGTTGGTCGAATAAAATTATAAATGCATGAAAATATTGTTACTTATAGTGATAAAAAAATAAAAGCTATTTAGATATATTCAAATAAATCTTTTATTGGTAAAAAATAATACTAAATATTCCCAGTCAATTCAAAAAATTCGACTATTTTTCTATAATTTTTTTTTTAAAATTTAACATAATCAGATCAAGCAAGATTATTGGTTATTTTATCACATTTTTCATCACCAATAATTTAATTTAATTATGTTTTGTTTGTATTATACATATTTTCTATAAAATATAATTGTTATCTACTTACATAATTCATTCTTTAAAGTGCTGCCAATAAATTCAAGGCAAAGCAAATCGAATTTAATTAATAATCCATTAATATTTTTTTCGAAACATAATTTTTAAAAAATTTAAATTTTTCATACGAGTTTTATTTACAAATTTTTTTAATTACGAATAAGATTTAATCTTTTTTTTAAAAAAAATAACCAGTTTTAAATTAAATTTGATATAATTTGCAACATAATTTTATGTTATAACCAATCTGTGTTATTTTAATAAGATTTTTTATTTAGTTATAACTAAATTTCAATAAAATAACCATATTTTTAAGTAAATTTAAATGTGTTTTGAGTATATTGATAATCGAATAACTATTATTTGTGATCAGTTTTTTTGTTTTTGTGCTTATTAATTGACGATTTTTTGAAAATATACGTAAAAATATCAAAAAGAAACGAATTTAATGATTTCTAATAATTTTAATAATAATTTTTAAATTATAAGCTCTTCTAACTATTTCTCATCGGTATCTTTGGAATTCTTAATTTATTCAGGCATTATATTAATTTTGAGATTTTCTGAGAGTGGGAAGTTTAATATCAATATTTATCAATTTTTTAGTATGTAAATCTAAATCTATCTTAATGAATGAGATTATCGGGTAATATCGAACTGAAATCGTAAAAAAAATATTCAATTAGAAAACTATTAGAGAAAGTAGTATTTTTCATTTTTATTAGTAGGGTATTTATTAATTTTTACTTATAGAGGGTTTAATCAGATAAAAAAATTAGTTTGTTTGGAATAGTTCAAAATTTAACCAAATTAGATTTTAGAAGCGAAAAATATCGTTTTTTTCCAACATTTTTACAAAAACAAACTAATTAATCAATCTAATTTAAAGATATAAGAAAAAATCATGCATAAAAATACGAAATACAATTTTTTTGAAAAAAATCATTTAATGGACAATTTAATTCTTACTAAAATGGTAAATAAATATTAGGTGGGGGGGGGGGGGTTATTAAAGACCCCAAATATTTATTCATAAATAAAAAAAGAAAATAACATATCAAACATTTAGAAATCCAGATTATCTTATTTTAGTGCTATTAATATTGCTTAATAAACCTGTCAAAAATTAAACTTTAAAAAAAAATTATGGCATAATTTGTAATCGCACTATAAAAATCCCTTTATTGAAAATAAATGACGATATAGATATATTAAATCGAAATACTTCTAATTAATTAAGAACCAAATTTTTTTTATTATAGCTGAAATATAAAATTTTTACTCGCTAAGAATTTGTGATTGTTTTTTGGCTTATTATCTAAAGTGGATAATTTTTAAAAATGTATTGTTTTAAGAATGTAATAATAATCTATCATCAAGTATCAATTGGACTTCAATAAATTTTTTTTATCTTCATCGGTTTATTTGCAATATAAAACCGAAAATTGATTTTATTTCATTATTTTTAAATCTTTCATTGATCAATGAAAGTTATTTTAGTTATTATATAGAGCTGTTAAACAATAAAAGCTTATTTTATATAACTTTTAGTTGCTTGGCATTAATTGTGCAACAAAATCTGAAAGATATGGAAAGATTCTGGAAATTTCATCAAAATTAAGAAATAATGGATCTAAATGGTAATCTCCTGTAATTTTCATCCGTATTTTATTAAATATTTCACAAAAAAAAGATTTAAAAATGCTTGATGGGATTTTTTAGTTTTTTAATTTATATCATAATTTAGTGTATAATATCCTATCAGTTTTTTTTTGTGCTATATAAAGAAATGATATTATTAAAATAAAAAAGAATACCCCTCTTTCCGAATTTTTTTGAATTTCTGATATTTACCACGCCGATTTTTGGTATAACTTGATCTACTTCTATATTATTAGATAATTTTTTATTATAAGAATAAAATTTTACATTTAATTAGTTGTGGAATATTTCCATGAAAAGCTTAATGATAGTTTAGCAAAAATTACACAAAGTTAGGGTAATATATGGATCGTTTTTTCATGTTTAAAAAATATAAATATTAAACGTAACCAAAATTTGAGAAATTTCGTATGTTTTTTTATGAATTTTAAGATGGATTGATCAATTAGAATCCTATTTTTTTAAGATCTGAAATTTATAAAAGTAGTAAAAAGATTAGGATAATTTACCATTAAAATATAGCTAATTACGAAGTAGTTATGTTTATTTCTCTATTAGTAGTATAATAATGTAATAAAAATTAATAGAAAACAATAAAATACAGAAATTAAATTAAACGATAGCCAATACAAACTTACTTGAATTTAGCTTAAGTATAGTTAACATAATTCAGAACTTTCGCTTTATGATTATGAAAATTACACCAAAATGTAATTTGACAACTTATAAACAGATATATCCTATTAATATGTAATCTCCAAATAAAAAAATAATCTTAGAGTCTTTAATACCTAATATAGAAATAACAGAAATGATTTTGGAAGCTGTAAAAAAATTTATCACCACTCAATTACTGACTGAACTTTAAATGACGAGTTCAAATATATTATTTTTATTGATATCGTATATTAATTGTAAACTATTAGTTAAAAAATGAAAATTTTTGTATGAAAATAATTATATATCAATACATATATTTATACCAAAATTTAATTTTTAAGTAAGATGAGCTTATATTTTTTAAAATTATTAAATTATTAAATTAATAAATCAAATAGCATTTATTTTCATAAACATTTACTTGGTATATTTTAAGGAATAAAAAGTAATTATGCATAAAATTTATAGATTATTCATGGAAAACGATCCAATTTTTTTTTCTTCCCAAATTAAGCTTTTATAAATAATTTTTAAATAAAATCATACCAATTTTTTTTTAAATCGCAATCAAATATCCTATTTCAAAATTAAAAAGCACTCTCAATTATTTTAGGCTGTTATAAATATTCTCCGAGTAAAATTTATATGGATTTAAAGAATTTTCTTAGTAAGATATTTTGTATTTACCGATGAAGAGAAGTTCTCAGCTGATAATATTTTGAAAATAGCATTAATTTAAATATTGACGCTTCATTTTCAATTTTTTTATAACTAAAATACTCCTACTGTCGTATGTTAATTTATTTAGATTTGAAAGCGATAAAAAGGATAAATAAGAAGTTATTAATTAAATTTTTCAGATAAAAAAAATCAAAAAAACTGTGGAGTATTCACGAAAAATATGAATAATAATAATCAGTGAATAAAAGTTCCATTTATTTTTTATTAAAATTGATGGAATTTACATTTTCTGTTTAAATTTTCAAGATTTTTTCTATAAAAAGTATTTACCATTCTTAAATTTTCAAAAATTATCGGCGAAATACAAAATTAATCAATAATTCATATATGTGGTTAATTAAGTGATAGTAGATAAATTTACAGTTTCAATATTAAATAAACAACAAAAGTTCCGTATAAAAGATTTTTTTAAAAGAATAATAGATAAATTTCAAATAAACAGTTTGATTTTTTAAGGTATTCAAGGGGAAATTTTTTTAAATTAAATGCTTTTATCATTATGGTTTGGTGATCATTATAATTTCTCTATATCTAATGGTCTATGTTTAGGTATCAAATTTAATTTGTATTATATATATTAATTTTTTTCAATTTCAAGGTTATTTTATCTAAATTTAAACTAAATTCGGTATTTATTTCAATATTGAAAAAAAAATATATATATATATAGCTCTTGGGCTAGCACGTAAATTGAAAAATGGGCCATATAAATTGGATCGCTCATTAAATATACATTTTATTATTTATTATTGACCAAAAGATATCTATTTCGGTCAAAATAGTTTAAAAATTATTTAAAAGAATACGCTTCTGGTCTATACATATAAAACTATCTTTAAGGCGATAAAAAAAACCACATAGATTATTCATGAATAGATTTTATATTGATATAGTGACAATTAAAACTACTCAGATCAGTAAATTTTTTGATACATATAAAATTATTTTTGAGGAAAAATGCAAGATATTTTCTATGTTAAGAGTGCATTAACAAAAAAAAATTCAATCAATATGGAACCTAATTTGAAATATTTGGTTTGTTTTTGCTTTTTGAAAAATTCAACAAGTTATTTATCTTAATTTAGAAAGATGAATCTATACAACAGGAAAGAATATCGAACAATAGAATTTATTCATTTATAAATATTAATAATATCTGATTATGAAATATTAAAAATATAATAACCCCTATAAATGAATTAAAATTTAATAGTGTCATCAAATATCAAATCGATGGTATTATTATTAATAACGGAGATAGATAATTTTACAAAATATCCGGTAAATTTTAGTTATTAAAGTCAAGAATGCACGCAAAAAGTTTCTATTATTTTGAAGTAATTATCAAAAAATTATCGATCTTGAGAGGCTCCTTAACTGAGATGATTTTTTATTCTTATAATAGAAAAAAACATACGAAAAATTTTCATCTCTACGCAGGATTTATTATACAGGGGTTTTAATAGCAATATACACTTTTTTTTATTCCAATATACCCTTTTTTTAGATTTGTGGGGTTGTTTTTTTGATGAAAATATCAAAAGCGTTATTATTGGACTAAAAAATAATTTATACCAAAAAAAAGCAAAAAATTATATACCTAAGAATGATTATATTTTAACCAATAATGACATATTTATTTCTTATAAGTTATAGTGTCTTATTGGTTATAAAAATGACCCCACAGGTCCAGAAAAAGAAGTCTATTGGAATGAAAAAAAGAGTTTATTTAAATGAGAAAAAGTGTCTATTGGAATTAAAAAAAGGGCCTATTGGAATGAAAAACCCCGTAATGAAAAAAGATGCTACGATGTGTATTCATTTTTTAAAAACCTAAAAAAAAATAGAAATCTTATAAATTTTCGAAAAAGTAATAAGAAAAAATAGTAAATTTTTTTTTTTGAATAAAAATAACTCTACTTACAGTCTTTAACTTGGTTTTAAAATATTTCTAATAAATTAAATAATATATTAAAAAGATTTTATAGAAAAATTATAACTCGAGTTATTATGAAATATTTTTTTAAACTTCTTTTTAATGAAAAAAAGTTTAAAAATAATAGTGATTAAAAAAAATAAATATGTTTTATAAATTAGAAGAGAGGCGTAAATGAATACAGTGAAAATAAAATAGCGGTTTTTTTGCATTATTTAATAAAAAAGAAATATTATGAAACTAGAATAATAATTTTTTTGGAAGAAAACTAAAAGAATATATATAAGAGAATTAAAATTATTTTTATTACCATATTTCAATGAGAGATATCTTATTATATCATATTAAATCTCTTATCTCATTAATAAAATTTTTTATTTAAATACGATAAAAGTAGAAGTAGCATTATTAGATGATTTTGGCGTATAAGATACCGTGATTAATGCTTAATTATTATATAATTTATTATAGATATTTTAAAATAATATTTGAAATTATTAATTAGTACAGATATCCCCTTTAAAATATTATGTATTTTATAAGAATAATTTTTAGAATGTTAAATTTTATTTAATTTAATTAAATTTATTTTTATTTTTATTAATCAGTAATTTGAATCGGATTATACTTGATCTTTGGCTCTAATTTTAAATTAAATCTCTAATCACTTGGAATTTCAAATAAATTTTCTTTTAATATAAATAACTATATTATTATACATGGTCATACTTAAACACAATTATAACACATAAAAATGAATAAGTTATTTGAAAAATGTATATTTAGCTGGTTTCATTATGTTATATTATATTTTGTGCCTTTAAAAAAATAGATTATAATTTAATAATAATAGAAATTAATTGTACAAATTAAAACCGTTAATTATGACTTTGAAGCCATTTTTTTATTTTTAATCCAAAATAATACCATTTTTATTATATTTTTTATTATCCAAAAATATTATTTTTATAAAAATGATCAAAATTATAATAAGATATATTTATTTTTAAATGAGATTCTTTCATTTCTATAATTTTTCCTATAAAAGTTAAAATAAATACATGGAAGTTATGAATACAAATAAATTGCTTCTATAGCATTTATTAATATGAATATCTAGACTACTAAAAAATTTACAATTTATAGAAACTAAAATTTTTAGTAATTGATTTAAAAAATTGAGTTTAAATAAGAATTTTTTTTTTTATGAGACATTTTAAAAATACCAAATTTTTGCCGAAAATGAATTGAAAATTTATTATTCGCTACTAAAAAAACCCAAAAATTAATTTTCACATATCTAATTTAAATATAATTTACAAAAATCTTTCCAACAACTTCGGCTTTTTACAAATAAAACCGAAATATAAAATTTATTATTTATTATTTTTTTTTTATCCAAATTATTTTCTATCTTCTTTTCGTGTATATTAGCAGTCTTAATCGACTTAAATTGATATATTATTCGATATATTTTAAATAATACCTATCTAATTATAAAAATTAGCATATCAATTATAGTAGCCGATTTTTAATAAAATATATGCAATGAAGTAGAAGTGCTTTTAAATTTTTATCCCAATCATAAGACCTCGCCAAAATACTCAGATATATCACTGAGCAGGTTTGTTGTAGATAAAATTTAGTTGAAATAAAGTTAAAAAAATACAATTCAAAAATCATTTATCATTAAATAAAAAGTTCTACATTCTGATTCAGGAAATTTCGACATTTAGTGGAATAAAATTAGGAGATTCCGACAATCTGCGAACCAGCCCTTTATTTAATAATAGGTTAAAATTTTTTACTGGATAGTTTTATTTTTGAAAAGTTACCAAAAATATAAACAGTTGAAATTTATTTATCAAAATTAATTCAAATTTTTCTAAAAATCACTAAATTTAACACTTAAATTAAAATTTGTGATTTAAAAAAATAATTTGATAACCATTTTTAAAATTAAATTTTAATTTAGAATTTAGTCTTTTTTAAGGCAGAATTTAAAATTCGAAAATATTAAAAATATTTTAAAATTCAATCCATAAGTACATTAAAGTCAAACGCCTAAAACTGTATAAATTATTATATTCATATAATTTTATATCAATTTAAGGTAATCGATAGGCGTTTAAAAGAAACCCACATTTTTAAATTTATAATAAATTCATATAAAAATAAATTAATATAAAATCAAACCGTTATAAGAAATATAAAATTAATATTAAGAATTTTCATTCCCATCATATTTTTAATATATTATGAATAATTATTTATGAAAAAAATAATCATTTCATACAACATAAAATTAATCGAGTTTAAGATTTTTAAACCAAATAGTTGATTTTATCTCATAAACCTGAGATTTTTTATAGCTTTATATTATTTAATTTATTAGGAATTTAATCAAACTGATAAAAAATTGTTTTTTTTACATGAGTTTTACAGAGTCAAAATTAACCTTAATATGAAATTTAGGTCTGATGCATTTCAAGATTAGAAATAAGATGATTGAAAAAAGAATTATTATGGATAAATTATTTTTTATATTAAAAATATTATCAATTATCGCTATAAATGTGCAAATTTTCTCAAAAAAAATGCAATCATCCAAGCATTAGATATTTTTAAAAAAGTGAGTTATATTTTCAAACGTGAAAAAAAAATAAATGGATTTATTAGAACTAAAATGATAAATAATTCAAAAATTTATATAAAAATTCAGCACATTTATTATTTAAATAAACCAATTTTCTTAAAGAAATTTTTTATAAAAATCACAAAATTTCTATGTAAATAAATTTTTACAGTAAATATTAAAAAATTCTCGTGTTTTATTTTTCATAAATCTAAAATAATTAAAAACTATTTTCATTCCACTAATTAATTATAGTAATATAAATAAAAAAAAACTTTTTTGAATCCAATAGACAATTTTTACCGATAAAAAACAGTTAGTTGTGAAGTAATTTATTTTAAAACAATATGTAAATAAATTAATGAAATAAATAAACCTATTGATTACTAGAGAAATACTAAAAATAAAAAAAAGAGAGCTATAATGGGTAATATTTATTTTATATAAAGTTCATTTTTTTGTTTTGGAAAATTTATAACAATTATATTGTTATATTTTTTGACAAATTGTTTTAGTATCACGAATTAAAACTTTATTTTTCAACCTAAATTATAAGTAAATTTTTATAAAAAAATCATTATACTTAAGGAGAGTTTAATTAAAAAATAATATGACTAAAATTTAAACCCTCTTAAAACTAATCTTATAAAACCTTTATTCAAATTTTTTAAACCTTCACACCAAAACTTTAGTCAGTTATTTATAAAATTGGCAGTAATATAGAACTGCAGAAGCAAAGAAATCATAAAATATATTTCAGAATTTTTTCAAAAGTGATATTAATGAAAAGAATTTTAAAAAAATTCTAAATAGTAAATTTTGGCTACATCGGTTTGCATTCTACTTTTTTAAATAAATTAAGCTATATTAGGCTATATTAGGCTAATTTTGTCTATTTTAAGCAATTTTCGACTAATAAACAAATTTCTCCATATTATCATCCAACTATTTATGCAATTTTAAACTATTAATTTATTAAATTTGATTACCAACATAATAGAGGCATTTGAATCAAATAAAGTATTTATGTTAAACATTGCCTAAATAAGTCAAAATGAACAGTTTTTTCAATGTATTTTTAAACTTTATAGCAATAAGATATATTTATGAGCAATATATTAATCGATAAAACAATTTTTTTACCTGTAAAATCTTAAATATTGAAACATTTGGATTTTTTTGAAAATAAACTCTTCCATCATACATTTGAAGGATTTAAATTTATTTAGTTAGTATCAAATTATGTTTATTTTCTCGTATTTTCAAAAAATATATCCTTATTAATTCTTTATATCGTATTCTGAAATTTAACCCTAAAATAGAATTGAGTTATCTAATTTTATTTAAAAATAATATCTTAAAAATAATAATATATTGTAAACTTAACCTTAAATGAAACGGTTCCAAAAAGCTTTGATATTATCTTAATCAATATTAGAACCTGAATATGCAGTCCGATTAAATTGCGCCCGAGTCAAATTCTAGTGTGCGATCCAAATTTAATGAAAGACTCATTTTTTTTCTAATATAGATAAATATGCTGTAAAATTTTTTTATCTATTATAAAAAAATATATATTTATTTGTAAAATTTTAAATTATTCATTATTTTTTAGAACCAAATCAATGTTTTATATAATTGTAAAAAATGATTAATTTGATGCAGCTTTAAAAAAAATAGTATAAAAAAATAAATTCCGATTACATATAATATTAATGAAATGAGAATGAGTGTTCTATATTTTTTTAGATGGAATTTTTAATCAGAAGTTAATTATAGATAAAAAATATTCGAAATATCGACATGATGTTAGTAAATCGAGAAGATTAGTATATTTTGATACATTCTATATAAATTTAAATCCCTTCAATTTATGATAGAAAATTTTATTTTCAAAAAAATCCAAATGTTTCAATATTTAAGATTTTACAGGTAAAAAAATTGTTTTATCGATTAATATATTGCTCATAAATATATCTTATTGCTATAAAGTTTAAAAATACATTGAAAAAACTGTTCATTTTGACTTATTTAGGCAATGTTTAACATAAATACTTTATTTGATTCAAATGCCTCTATTATGTTGGTAATCAAATTTAATAAATTAATAGTTTAAAATTGCATAAATAGTTGGATGATAATATGGAGAAATTTGTTTATTAGTCGAAAATTGCTTAAAATAGACAAAATTAGCCTAGTATAGCCTAATATAGCTTAATTTATTTAAAAAAGTAGAATACAAACCGATGTAGACAAAATTTATTGGTAAAAGCAAAGAAAAAAAAAGATTTTCATCTGATTCAGCAATTATTATTACTAATTCAAAAAGGTACACCAAATATTTTGAACATTATATATAAAGCCTATGCTCAATACAAAATCGGATTTTGCCTAAATTCGAAAAGTCTTTAATAATACCACCCATAAATCCAGGGTGGTTTCAGGATATAACTAATAATACAGATAAGCCTGAGTGACATTCCAACTATTTATTTTACTCTATTTTTTCCACCAATGTCAATCTCACCTTATCTACAAACTTTTTTATTCCCAATTAATCTATTTTTAATTTAGACGTTATATCCAAATTCAAAATCTATATTTAAACATTAAATAATCTAAAAAAATCACAGATAAATGTACGTTTATAAAATCCATAAATTTATCTAATACTTGATCTAAAACCAATTAAACTG
>LSSL01000266.1:0-36910 GCA_001953115.1 Smittium mucronatum | reverse complement strand
AAATTATCAAATTATCTTCATTTTGCTGAATAGATTTTTTATTAATGGAATTTATAAAATTTTATTAGCATAAAAAAAACTCAAGATATTCTATAATAATCAAACAGTAAAAATAAATATCAAAAAAGAAATGTTTAAAACTATCAAAAAACGTATTTTCCTAGTCAATCTTGTTTATAAAGATAAAAATTTTATTTAAAATTTGAAGGGTTTATGCAATACTTATTTCTCAGCACAGTTGAAATAAAATGGAGCTTAGTTTATTTATTTATATTATGTTATAATCAAGAATTTGCTAATTGTGAATATGCTAGTGAAACATTAAGATTTTTTAGAAATATATGCAAAAAATTATAATTTTTTTATATATCTTATATTTTTTGACTTGAAATTATTACTATCAATCTATTTAAAAGCAGCTACAAGATTATAAACTCAGTTTTTTTTTATAACAATTCTCTAAATATAAGAGGTAACATTTTAATTTTAAATTCAAATTTTTACAAACTTCACTCATTTATATATATATATTCATATTTTATAAATATCAATCCAAATAATGAGCAGAAAAGTATCAGATTTAGGGAAAAAAAATTTTATGCATATTTTTAACCTTTAATGAATACTAAAGATTGATTAAATTTCAAACTAACCACTAAGTGATATAAATTAAGAATTTTTTGGAATTATATTTCTGATTAGAAGAATAATCAATTAAAGATATATGCTAGTTTTGCAATACATTCTCAAAAATTTTAATTCGACTTTTTTAAAAGTGTTCAAAAATTTAAATTTCTACTTGAAATTTAAAAGCATACATTTTTATATTAACAAAGGTATCACAAGGCTGATTAGAGCTATTTTGATAACTTGGTCCTAAAGATAAAGTTTCAGAGCCAAAGCTATCCCTTAGTGACAATAAATTCTAATTTGGATTAGGATTTTTTATTTAATTTCATTGGGCCAAATCAAAATTTAGCTAAATTTTTCAATTATTTCATTAGCTGATGAATATATTGATTTAATCAATCAATCAATAATTAGAGGCTCAATATCTCTAGATTAGATAACCACCAAAAAATAATCAAAATCACATAAAACACACACATATATATATATATGTTGTATCAAATTTGAGAGGAATTTATTCAAGAAGCTTTCGCTTATTTGAGATTATTTATGTTCATTCTTAATAATATATCTTCCCGGTTTGAAGTGGTTAAAAACAACTTTTTATCAATAATAATATAAAAAAACCAGAATATTATATTTATTGTATTAATTTTTTTCTCTAAAATATTTTACATATATTTCTATGGCCGAAATTTTTCCGAAATCGATATTTTACATATCTTAAAAATGAAATGAAATTTATTTTCAAAGTCTAATTTTTATTAAATTAATGTTTATATTATTCTAAAAAATGACCCAGTTAATTTTTTTTAATTTTTTTTTTTTTGGTTCTTAACCTCTATTAAAATCTTTTACTCAGAGTTTTTTTCAATTATTTTAAAACTCATATTTTTATTTGTTTTTTCATACCCAATTAAAAGTTAGAATTTACATAATTCACTTTTCTAAAAAAAAAGCTACAAAAAATGGCCTAGAGATAACTGGGAGATTTTTAAAATCATAATAAATTGATTTTTTTGGAATATTGTTTTGTGAGAATTTAAATCATATTGAAAAGTTAAAAATAATTGCAATTTTTCATTAAAATAATCAATAATCTAATTTGAAGTTGAATTATTTTAATTATTAAAAGTTTGATTTAAACTCATGATTTTTACTTGTAGAAATATAATTAAGCTTCAGTACGATTTGGTGATTAAAAATAAAAATAAATGTTGGTGATATGTTAAAAGATCATTTTTCTTTATATTCAAAACAAGAAATTTTTTATATTAAAATTTTAAATAAAGAATCATTCGTTTACCTCATATTTTTAAAGAATACAGGTAGCAAAATAATACGTTATTGTCAATTATAAATTCTCGAAATTTATCGTTAAATAATTGTAAAAAAACTAAACAAAATATTTTTTTTAGTTTTTTAATGAATCAAAAGGAGCTTTTTTATTTTATTTACAGTTATTTTTATTGCACGATCTTAATTATTCTAGTTATTTTTTCGTTAATATAAGTGAATTACGGGGAATTTTTTTGCAAAAAATAAGGTAAATAGGATAAATATTTCAAAAAAGAAAAATATTTTGAATTATATAAAATTTTAGATATCAAATAATAAAGTTATTTTTCTATTTTTATCATTTGATTATTTTGGATTTAAATTAATTATTTGGTATTTGAAATTAATTAATAAAATTCTGGTTATATATAGTATTTTTATTATTTTAATAAAAGCTTATTTTTGCTTTTCATATGTTAAAAAACGGATAGTTTTAATTTGTCCTGAGTTTTTAATTTTATACCGTATAATTTTTATCCTCAAACAGAATATATAATCATTTAGTGAATGTTTTTATATTTATTGATTTAATCTATATTGTTTTTTTTAGCAATCAAAGGAACAATTTTAGAAATTTACATTCAGTATATATTTTTCAAACTGAATTTTTTACTGAAAATGCTTATTTTATATCTAGTTATTGAATAAAATATAAAATAGAGTTAAAATTATAAAATTAATGAATATTAATTTATTTTAATATGCTTTTATATCACTTAAATATACAGAAAAGAATCTTTTCTTCGAACTAAATATATATTCATCATATTTAAAAGAAAAAAGAAAAAGAAAAAGTTAATTTCAAATATAAAAATCACCTTAAATTTTTAAGCTTGGTTATTTAAAAATAAGTAAGCAGTTTCTATAGTAAGGTTTTACTAAGTTTGGATTTAAATTCGAGAATTTAAAATAATATAAAATTAACAATTTATATCATATTCTCATTCATTTTTTTTTTTTTTCATAAAATCTAACTATTTTTTAAAATATTATAAGCTTTAACTCAAAAAAAAAAGTAATTTATAGTGATTTTAAAATTCTAAAACTATCCGAACCGATAAATTTACAAGATTATATTTAATATTTCATTATTAGATATAATTTCAGTAAAATTTTATAATTAAATTTTCTTTGTAGCCCTATTTTACTTTTTTATTCTGAAATTATCCACTTTATTTTAAAATTATTTTTAAAGCATTGCAAAATTATAGAGTTATACGAGAAAATATTAAGCTAAAATCTTGAAAAAAAAGCGAGAGATCACTTTTATGGGTTGAAGTCCTTTTTTAATCATTTTAATCATCAATTTGGGCGTAATATTTATTATAAAATTTTAAATATATTAAAATAAACAAAAAAATATATAGAGATATTTATTATACTTTGTAACTTAAATAATTTTTTTCAGTTTCATAAACAGAGTCGACAAAAATAATTAATTGAATAAACATTTTTAATTAAACTAAAAAATCAATAAATTTATTTATTTATTTAATTATAATAGGCAATTAATATTTCAACTTAACTTAAAGCTAAAAATACAGAGTTTTAAAAGTAAAATTTAATAAAATAAGTCTACCCGCTAACTATTTTACCCTTTCATACATCTATTTCATGATTTGTGAATATTTAAAACTGTGAAAAATAAATAAGGCTAAAAAAATTAGCGTTCATCACCAAAACACAAACAACCCCCCCTCTTTCAATTAAAAAATAAATTTTTTGGTGAATATAGGTGAAATTTTAAAACTAGTTTCCTTAATAGCAAATAGAAAATAGAAAATTATTATTTATCCAATTACTTTTGTGCAACAATAGCTCAACATATTTGGTCATCATAATAATCTCAAAAGTATTAAATAATAGAGGAAAATGTTTTATTTGATGTTTTCACACAATTTAATTGGATTTTCTTAAAAGAGCTTAATTTTTTTCATAATTTTTTTAATTTTTAATCTAAAATTATTATTTTTTTATATCATCCGGAAATTGAGCATCCCCGACCGTTTTTAACAAAAGTTCTATTAACCAATTTAAGAATCTAAATAATATAAATAATATATTTATAAGTGGATCATTAACTTATGTCTATTATGGATATTTTTTTTGAAGATTAATTTTTTTCGATCGCTGTTTTAAGGAGGTTTAATAAATATCATTTTTAAAATCCCCTAGATTTATAATAAATTTCTGAAATAAATAGTTATAAATTTTCTTTTATTTTTGAATTATATTTATTTATAATAAATATGACAAATCTGCGGAGTTTTTTCATATTTATAAATTAATGGAACCTTTTTCTGTATAAAATTTAAATTAAGCAGAGTTAATCAAATTTAATATCAGGTATCAAACATTTATATTTCTGAAATTAGTTAATGAGTTAATGAGTTTTACTTTTGTTTTAATTCCCAAAATATTTTCATTGATTTGGATATATATATATATTCCATTATATTCTATAATCCAAATAGTTGGTTCAAGCATCTATTTTCTATAAATTGTTCATTTTTTTTGGAAATTTAAATAGTTTATGGGTTGGTGTTAGATTTTTCTATTAATGAGTTTTTTTACAAAAACGAAATTTAATATTTCAAAAATATTAAGTTAGGTGATACTGGCAATAAAATAAAAAATGGTAAGTGGGAAATTTTTTTATTTTTATTTTCTACGTAAATAGGTCCTAAGTAATACTATAATTAAGTTTATAATATATATGTTTATTAAACTCATTTATTTCCTTGATCATACAGATAGCTAAAGTTCATATTTATAGGATATACAGCTATTTTAATGTATATTTAAACCATTAAATTTATTATTTCGCATCTAAACTTTCGTTTCGTTTTACATCACCAGTTACACATTATATTTTTTCGATGTGATTATCAATTTTTCATGAAATTTCATTTTATTTTCATTTTGAATTCACAGATTTATCACTTTGAAGAATTTATCTTTTAAACAAGCTGTTGGTATCATATCTTTGCATATTAAACTATTATTTACTACATAAGTTTTTATTTTTCGCGATTCTTGAGAATTTTTTTTAAGTTTTTTCATTTAATACCTTTTAAATATTGAAGTTTGATTTATAAAAAAAAATTAAAATTAAAAAATAATTTTGAGTTGTTTTTTTTATAAATAAACCTCCGTCATCTCCCTGTGATAAAAAAAATTCTTACATCTTTTACTCCCTCTATTCGAATGATCGACCAATTAGATGTAAATTCACATAAATTTAATAAATTATATATATTCGAGCTTCTTTATACTTTAAAAAAAGTGTTTTTTTATTCCAAAGTATTCTAATTTTAATTATTATATATATATTATTTATAATTTAGCACTCAAAAGCTTATAAGATTCAATCAATTTTTTTCTTTCATTGTAGCTGTCGGAATTGTGAACCTCCTTTTATTTTTTTTATCTAGTTATATAACGCATAATTACGGTTTTTTATATTTGAGAACATTTATTCATTTTAATTTAGATTATTTAATTTATTATTACGATATTAAAATAGTATTAATTCAACTAATGAACTATAAAATCAAAAATATAATAACATTACCTTTTCTTAAAATTTATTAAAATGTTAAATATGCATATAATATTGTTTATTTAGATAATCACATTCACAATGATCAAATAATCATGACTTTATTTTTTAATTTAATACTTATAGTCACCAGTTCAAGTTAAAACACCATTAGAATCTTATGAACTGATTATTAGTATCAATAATTATAAATAAGTTATCCTTTTTGCACATATCGTGAGGCCCAACCTATTACAAATACAATCAAGTTTAATTCGTTTCGCGTTTATTTTAAACTCGTCTATTCACACTTCTTATAAGCAATATGCTGATAATCTCTGCCTTGTATTTGAAGTTCTAATATTAATGCTAGCCATATTTTTTACCAAAAATATCTTTGTTGATCGATTGGCATTTAAATATTGGATCGCTCCCCTTCTCACTCTCCCAATCATTGCATAATCTAAGGGCAAAGCAATGGTAATTTTGGTAGTCTATCACATACGCTTTCTTAATGAAATTTAACAAATGTTTTATTGACCAATAAGCGGAATTGAAGAATATTTAGTCATTGATCTATCATTTTAATGGACAATTTATAATAAAATTCTTTATATAAATAGCAAATAGCCTAGTCATTAAATTAGCTCTTAGGCTCTTTGTTTGATAGTTTTAATGATTAGCTCGCAAACTCCCAGCACTTTCGATTACTACTAAAATCCGCTGAACAGAATCAGCTAAATAATAAACTTCAGTAATAGTAATACAAAAAAAAGAGAAGAAAATCAAGACTCATTCTTTCCAGTCCAATTCAATTTAAAGCACAATCAAGAATTTCAGATTTCGAAAAATGGATTCTTATTCAGTGAAGGTAAATTTAGATAATGAAAAGAAAAGGCTGGCAGCATATTCACTATACTCTCCGAAGTTTCATTTCGATTTAAAACCGAATATTTCAGAAGAAAAAGGCAAATTTTGGAGAACCTTGATCGAAACCCAAGTAAAATGTTTTAATTCACAGGATTTTTTGGATATCACGGTACTCCCTTCAATTTTTTCCTTACCTTGTAAATTTTTAGAAGATTTTTCTCAATAAAAAATTTATATTTTATAATTGTTTAAACCAGAATCTTTGGGTTCAAGAGCCAAATCGCATTTATCCACCTATTGAAAAATCATTACTATTATCGGAAAAATCTCATGAAAACCTTAAAATTCGTAATCTGTCAAGAAAGTTAATTCCAAAGCGCAAAAATAAAGATCATGAATTATTAGAAGATGTCACTTATTTAGTAAACGATACATGTACCTCCAAAAATCACGTTTTATAAATTAGATTTATAAACTTTTAATCTCACCAACATTTGCTCAGTTTATTCATCAACCCCATATTTTAAACTATTTTCAATTTTTAGGTTCCCAAGTTATTTTTTCACCAGTATTAGAGACTGACCAAACTCTTCCATTTTATTACCCCAAGGTTATAGCCAATAATTATTTTTTTTTCACCATTATTCACTCTCCGTATAAAAAATGGCATGAATTAGGTATCATCATACAGCTTTACACTCACTAAAGTGGTCAATGAAAATATTGAAGAAGAGGAATCTTGGTAATTATTTTTACTTCAATATTTCAGTTAATTTTATGAAAACATTATGGCTAAAAATCAAATTTAGTTTCATCCTCAAGCTATCAGTGATGGAGAACTATGCTAATTCGTCAACTGAAAATAATAAAGAAGTAATATATATATATATATATATTTTTTACCCAAATAATTCACAAATTTTAATACTTTTTAGAATATCATCTTTAATTTTTACAACAATTTACCTACTCCTATTCTATAATTTTTTTTCCTATTTTTCTTTCTTAAGTTAATCTGGAAATCAATTTTTCACAAGCTATACAAGTGGTGCTCAAATCAACATATTGGGTTCGTTAAACGGGCAATACACGATTCACTTGTTAACAAGGATTCATATACTGCTACATACTCCAGACTTAAAGAAAAATACGCTTCTAAACTGGTAGAAAATTGGTCAGAAAAATCCGACCCTTCAAAATATGTTTTTGAAGATTTGGCCATTTCCAGCTGGCTGATATCAATGTGGTCAGTCGAAAAGAAGTAAGCCATTTAGTCTGTATTTTCGGTCGGTTTTAAAATTATTCATTTAATATCTATTACAAATTTTTTGGAATTTGTGAAATTGATCCCTTTCAAAAAAATATTCTCGAGTCTATTTTTTTAAAACCTATATTAAAGCTATAAAAAACCTTATCAAATCAATTTTTATACATGGCCTAATTTAAATAACCCTAAATTTAATCCTGATATTTAAAGAAAGCCGACATTCGTTGATTTAGGATGTGGAAATGGTCTTTTAGTTTATATATTGAATTGTGAGGGATTCTTAGGCTATGGAATTGATCAGAGCTCTAGAAAAATCTGGTCGAAATTCGACCCTAAACCTCAATTACGCGCGTTAACAATTATGCCTTACGAATTAGTCGTTGATAGCGATTGGATCATAGGAAATCATGCGGACGAACTGGTCCCCTGGTATCATTTAATTTAGTTTATATTTACTTATTCAATCATATTTCCGGCTATTTTTCATTTATTTCTTGCTATTCCCTTCATTTTCATTTTTCATTTTTTCAAAAGGATCCCAGTAATTGCAGCGAAGTCAGGTTTCAAGAAGCAAGTTTTTCAAATTTACATTTTATATTACCTTTTTAATGCCATTTACAGTTTATATTTACCTTTTATTAAATCTGGCAACTTTCTTAGCTTCGTAGTAGTCCCATGTTGCTTTCATGATTTTTCAGGAAAAAAGATGGCTATGCAAGCTAAAATTGGTGAAAGCAAATATGGATCTTACTGTAAATATGTAACTAATATAATTTCGAATTGTGGATATGTCCCCGAAGTTGATTATTTAAGAATTCCATCAACTCGGAATGTTGCCTTAGTTGGAAGATCCCTGAAATTTAATATTGGTAAGTATATTTTTTATTTGTGTTACTCATTCTTAAATTATAATTTCCTATTAAAGAAAACCTTTTCTCTTTTTTAGATGATAGTAATGTTAAAAATGGATTATTGGACGATATTACGAATATTTATGAATCAAATAACAGCGATTTCACCCCAAGAGTGCCGGATTCACAAAAAAATCTTTCTAGACTAGAAAAAAGGAAACTAAAATCGACCCATATTTTGGAAATGAACTCAAAAAAGTAAAAAAATCAAAATTTCGTTCTAGTTATTTAGTCAATTTTCCCTAATGAAAATCATTATTTGTAATATTGTTTTACAACCACTAATACGGATTTAATCCATATTTGAATTTCATCACTGCTTTTAACCAATGTTAAATCCAATTATTAATATCAAATATATAAAGTCTTTAGACTCTACCGTCATTATTCTATAATAAAAGATTACTTGAGAGTTTGGGTATTCTAGTACTCATAGAAAAAAAAAGTTGAAGTGTACAGCAATCCATTAATTTAATATTACGATATATTAATATTTTGGCTTACACATACTTTTCACGGAAAAGGGTTTTATCAATAAAATAAAAATATTAAAATTCTATTTTTTATCTGTGTTGAGAGGATAAATAATGGATTTTTTAAACACTTCGTGAAAAAATTTCTATAAGTATATTTAAAATAGCTATAATGAAAATCAAAAACATAAGTATAGGGGCTTGAAAAGGTCAAAAAAGAAATAATTAGAAAGTGATTGAATACATGTTTCCAAATGGTAGGGGGTTTGAGAGTTTTAAATTTAAATCTTTTATGCAAAAAAACTAAAATTTATCTCAACTAAAATTTTTCTTTAGCTAATTTACTCCTTATAAAGTTTATTGTATTGCATTGTATTTTATCATCCTTTTCTATTTATCATTATATCATAAGATGAAAATGATTACATTAATTTATGATAAAGGATAATATGTTTTATGATAACTATAAAGATGATTTTAACATGTGTGAATGCCATGTTATAATTGGTAGATTATATTTCCAAAGTTAAGTTAATAATAAAATTTCTACAATTTTAATTTATTTGTTATATTAAATGGATATGTAGCATTTTAAATGTTTAATAATTGATAGAAAAAGATTTTTATTATATTTTTAAATTTAACTCGCAAAAATATCTTAAATAATTCCTTGTGTATATATTAGCGTAAATATATTTTTGCCTTATTTTCTTGACATAAATTGTAAATAAAAGCTTCAAACCACATTATATGATAAACTCACTGGCTCGTAAATTTTACTATTATTTCATATCAATGTTTCAAATAATTTTTCTAACATATAGAAAAATAGGAATTTACATCATTGGATAATTCTATATTTTCACCTCTTGGTTAATAGTTTTTTGTTCTTATTTTTGTAAAAAACTAAGTTTATTTATTATTTTTTTAAACAGAATTTAAATAATAAAAGATGTTTTTTTTTTATTACGGAATTTTATTGTAAGATAACGCATTAAAAACTATACTAAAAAAATTTGAAAAGAAGAAAAAGAAGTATAGAAAAACTATTATCCTAACTACAATAAGCTCCTCTGAAGGTCTACCGGCTGCGTACATATGGAAAAAGCATGCAATTTACCAACCGAAAGACCCCCCCTGGCATTGCTTCAAGTAGGCTGGATGACTGAGGTTACATGCAGTCAAGAATTAAGCTCTTTGTCAACGAACAATAGTTCATTGAAGCTACTGATCTCTTAATCAGACCCTACTTCTACAGGATTAATAAAGTTAGGCTCCTACCCAAAAGTGGGGTTGACCGCCATGAATTTCCTAAAAATATCTTTTAGACGCTGAGATCAGTCTATCTGTCGAAAGCTGGACTTTTGCACTAGAAGATATCTCGGTTGTGATAAACGATCAGCTTCTCCTGTTTCTAGATGATCCTCCTACGAATTTTCTGCCCTTCGAATCGCTGTGCGATGTCTCCACTACTCCCAACCAAGATTAGTAGAATGCTAATTGAAATTTTAGTTTATTTCACTTTGAAAATTACACTACTAAGCCCCTGAAAACGACAAGGTATTTAAATATTAGGGTTAACCTAAGATGGGGTTATCAAATAATCGATAGAAAGAGCGTGAAATGAATAATTGTGCATAAAAAATTTTTTTTTGTTATTAATTTCAAATAAAGTTTAGATTTTTATGGGTGTAAGTATAACTTGCATACTTCATGTTGCAAGGAGCAGTAGAATATCTCTATGCATAGGCTATTTTTCTACAAAATCCATTGGTCTGACGATAAATGTACACATTTATTATTGTTAATGTTTATATCTATTTATTTACATTACAAATTATTATTTACAAAGAAAAGATGTTTAATGCAGGGGATTGATACATCTCCGAATAGCCCAGTGTAACTGTGAAGGAATATGTATATCAAATGACACATATTCCATATTAATGGAGATTTTAGCGAGTACATTATATATTTTTACTATAAAACGATATTGAAGTAATACAAAAAAGTTACCAATAGAACCTTGAAATAGCAAATTTATTTATTTAAATGCATCAAAAATCCATAAATATTCCAACGAAGGTCATAGATGTCAGTTTGGAACATATTGAAGATATATTGAAACAAAGCCATTCAAATGAAACGGCGGCAGAAAAATAGCAATATTAATGAGTATTAAATAGAAGAAGTCATTGAGTTCTTAGGAAAGGAATACAGAGATAAAAAAGTGACAATATCAAAATACGTATAAAAGGTGTCTATTTTTTAGCATATTATAAAAAAACAAGCCCAGTTCAGTATACAAATTCAAAAATTCAAGTTTTCTTTCTTAAACTTCTTAAATTCCCTTGAATAAAATATTAAAATTAGCTTCACTTCTTTAAATATTCTTTTTTTCTTCAAAAGCTTTATCTATAAGCAAGCGGATAAATTAATTGTAACAAAAGCTGAACATGCATGTTTAATGCAGGGGAATAATAAATCTCAGAATAGTCCAATCAGAATAAAGCTAAACATGCGTGTAAGCATATATCAGCTGTTTTCCAGTAGTTCGACATCAATTTTTGAGAAAATCTGCATCGAAACACAAGATTACGGTATTAAGGGATGAGTAATATTTTAAAGGATTCATTACCAAGTGAAACTCAAGGATATGTTTCAAAACATATTGTCTTTTCGTGGTTTTAAAAACGTTATTTAAAGCGGGAAAAAGGTTGAGAGAGAAGAGCATCGAGTTTCCGACAAAGAATAGATATATAATTCCATTTTAAGATCTTTTAATTGGAATATTCATTCAGGTACTTAAGATTTTTAATAAATTTTCATAAATCCAACAGCAAGCTAGTACTTTGATTTTTTCAGGGAATTATTAAACGGTTGTATTATAAATAATAGTTGTTAAAAAGTGCAGCAAGGTATAGATTACAACTTATTGCTGATTTAAGCCTCCAAACACTTATATAATTTCATAGCTAGTTTATTTTTTTACTTTTAATATATGAATTATATATATGGTTAGCATTTTTTCATCACTGAAATCTTGCATGATCAACTCGAAATCCGATACCTATCACTAAAATTTGTTTTTCACTACATTTTTCTCCACTAAAATCTGAGCCTCATCAATAATTTTTTTCAGATTTTTTTTTTGAAAAAATTTCGAAAATTGGTGGAAATAATCTTTTTTTGGGAAATTCGACAAATTGTCACTTAATATGATAATATATATATCGATATGATTTTTGATTTTAATAGAAGAAAATATTTCCAATATCATTAAACTTATATTTATCTTAAATAAATTTAATCAAATCAAATCAAATCAATGGAATGAAAATGAGTAGGAAATAAATTTTAGAATCCTAACTCATACCGTAAAGAACATAAGTACTAATAGCTTTTCTCGTACTTGGAGGATAATAATATATATTTATAGAGTAATAAAATTTAAAATACCAAGAAAATAGTCTTTATCAGCGTTATTAAAAGCTCTAAGATGAGTATTAGCAATAAAAACTTGATCATATTTATTAAGCTTGTTTTATTAATAATTCAATTAGAATTATAAAGGATTATCAACTATTTTTCAAATCTCCTATATCTTTTTTTTATATGGCAAAAATATAACACTACTATTCCACATGTGGCATATTATATGCCAAACATTAGATTATTTTCAGTCTTCAGAGTTAAAAAAAAAATAGCCAATAAATAAAAATATGGGATAAATATTAAAAATATCCTTTAAAAACATCAAATAAATTCCAAGCGCTATAATAATATCTAGTTTTTAAATTTCTGGTTAATATAAATTCTTTCAAGAACTTTAAAATTAATACAAGGTCTGATGTTTTATAAACATTAAGTGTGAAGTGATTATAAGAATGCTGAAAAAGATATCATTGCTAAGTGGAGCTAATATGATTTTTTTAAGCTGAAGTAAACTTATTTTTCGATTTTTTAAAATTTTTTAGTACCGATAGCATGAACTTAACTTCAATGATAAAAGCGGCTAGATGCTTTAAATATTTTTGGGTATGGTGGCATGATATTATTTGAGGTTTGTTTAGTTATTTTCATACGATTTTACCATAAAAAATTTGCGGTAGGCTTGATACTAGCTATTAATATCAAAAAACATATCAATATATATTATCGCATATTAAGGGTCAATTTGTCAAATTTCCTAAAAAAATATTATTTCCATCGATTTCCGAAATTTTTTCCAAAAAAAAAATCCAAAAAAAATTAGTGATGAGGCTCAGATTTTAGTGGTAAAAAATGTAGTATATAAAAATTTTTAGTGATAGGTATCAGATTTCAGGTTGATCATGCAAGATTTCAGGTAAATTTACATTTTAACCTTATATATATTATTTTTTAGTCTCATCTATCAAAGAGGTGCATTTGGTAAAGTAAAGATCTGATTATTAGTTATAAATTAAGTTTAAAAGCAGCAAGTTTATGCTCATAGATGGAATTATCTTAAAAAAGATTATATTCGAATTCTACTTATACATTTTTTAGCATTTTTGTAAAGATATAAAAGCATTAGTATTTTTACCAGGAAGAATAACTTAAAATTACCCAATTATTATTTGGAAGGTTAGAGAAGCTAAAAAAATAAATCATTTATATATTTCGGAGATTTTTCCACTTCCCCACATAAAATTTATGTTCTAGGATAATTTTGGGTTCTTATTATGTAAATAAAAAAAAAAAATTCCTGTTTTTTATACCGATAAAATAAAAGATTATTTTAAGATAAGATACTAAATCGATTTCCTGTTACCAGATTCAGTTTTATGGAAAAAATACAATTTTATAAAAAAAATCTGAACCTTTTCGGAGAATCATATGGCAGATTATTTTTGAAGAGGAAATTTTATAGTGTTTCCCGTTTCGGCAAAAATTCACAAAAATCATTTTTAATTTCAATTGGTGTGAAAATTCATGATAAAAAAAAGTTAATTTAAGCGTCATTTTAATTCCTAATTATGGTATTAAAAAAATCAAAACGCTCTTTTTTTTATTTAATGGAAACGTCTAAATTTATTTTTAAAAACGTAATGGAAAAATTTAATCAATGTATTAGCCAGTAATGGTGATATATAAAAAAAACTTTCTTCATTAAAAATCATAAATATATAGGCTATCTAATACTGTGAGGGGTAATAAAAGATGCAAAATAAAATATTAAAAAAGTAACAATTGCGATAAAAAAAACAAAAGCATTACTCATAAAGAACTTTAAACTTATAAAAAAACTAACAAAAAAAATCTTAATCACAAAAGTTAAAAAATTTCCTTTCTAATCATCATGAAAAACATGATATAGAATTCTTAAGAAAATACTTAGATATGATGTTTCTCTAGATTATTAGAATATATTCACTGCGAAAAGTATTTATATAACATTCAAAATATAATTTAACATAAAATCATAGTTAAAATAATTAAATAAATAATTTTTATGTGTTAGGCATAAATTTAGATTTTAAATGTTTTTAAAATTTTCAAATTAACTACTTAATATGAATCAATTTGCTGTTTATTTTAGTTAGATATGCATAAATTTTTTTAAACCGGATAAAAATAGCTAAATTCTAGTTTGATAATAGAGGAGAATTATTGAATATTATTTCGGTGTGTTTTATTATAGAACAGATCGAAAGTTAAGCGATCGGTGCAATTTTCTCTTCAAGATAAAATAAAATAAATACATGGAACTTTAATATTTAACTTTATTCAACCTTTTTCATTTATCTATATAAAATTATGGATAATATTAAAATTAAATGTCCAAGATTAAAGATGAAGGAAAATATAACGAATTAATTTAGATTTTTGTTTTTTTTAAAAAAATATCAAACAAAGAACGCAGAAAAAGTTATGAATTAAGTATAAAGTATTTAAATTTCATTTAAAACAGTAATTTTTAAACTATATAGGTTTGTGTGTAATAATATCTTTAAAAAATAAAATTTATCCAAATTTTATGCAATATTATGTGAGAATGTTTTATATTATAATAAAAAATTGAAATAAATATATAATTGATATTTTTTACCTAAAATATTATAAAGATTAAAGCAAATTATGTGATCTGATATCAAAAATATTTAATGAAAGAAATAAAGAAAAATTAGTTGTTATATACCATATTCGTGGTTATATTTTTTTTGGAAAATATTGATTTATACTAAAAATTATTTAAAAATTATTTAGGTGGGCAAAATTTTAAATTTTATATCATAATAAAGAAAGAAAAATGATCGAATATTGGTATTTTTTAAAATAAAAAATATATATAATTAGTAAAAAATGTCTTTTTTCTTTATATTTTTAAACAAATATTACTAATAATCAACACATTTTTCGATCAAAAATGGCGGGTTTTTTTTAAAGTAATTTACAAAAATAAAAATCAATATCATTTAGAATAAGTTAGTTGAAAAAAAATCTTAGCATTAATTTTGACTTCAAAACTTTCAAATAATAAAGTCATTTCTAATATTCTCACAGTATTTTTCAATAGAAATTATTATAAATTTCAAATGAATAATAATTATTTAAAAATATATTAGTATAAATTTTTTTATATTTTATATAAATTTTACCATATTTTCATAGGGAAATTTAAAAAAATAAAAAAATCAGTATATAATTTTTAGACTATCGTTGATTGAGAATATAATTTTTTATTTGAAAGTTGAGAAATAAAACTTAATTTTTTAATAAAGTATCTAATTTCTTAGAGTATATATTTTCTTTTGAAACATACCCATCTGCTTAAAAAATTGAGTTTTATGTGAAAATTCAAAAAATATATATTTAAAAGAACAAAATAAATCAAAATAAATTTATGAAAATTTAATATATAATTCTATTTATTTAATAACAAACAGAAATTAATTTAGTACACTTAAATTTAAATAATGTTATAAAAATTATAAGTATTTAAATTGGTGGTACTCACATTTTCTTGCTAGATGAGTTTACATATTTTTTATTTCCCTAAAATATTCGCATTCATCAAAAATATTATAATTCACTGTTTATAATCAGTTAGGATAGTTTTTTTTATCTATTTGCTATTTGAATATTATTTTTTAATTCTTTACCTATATTTAACCTGTATATATTTAGTATATATTTAGTATTTTAGTTTTTAAATTTTAAATTTTTGTAGTTTTAAATATAGTTAAACCATTAGTGATATGGAATGATTAAATGAAGTCTAAATATTAATAATTAATTTTTTTTTTAGTTTATTTTGGCGTTTTAAATAAGCAAAGTAGTTCTGTAGGAATGTTTATGTGCATAAAAATTTTTTTTTCAAAACAGATTCATAATTATATTCAAAAATAATAATTTCAGTTGGTATTAATAAAAAAATTAAACTTTCATAGGAATATTAAAAGGTATAAATATCAGTGCTTTTTACATTTTTTATTTAAAATTAAAATCATTTTAAATGAAAAGTTTATATTATATATTTTTTAAAAAAAGAATGAAAACACACGTTTAAATTATATCATGCTTAAAAAAATAACACTCTGTTTTTTTATATCAAATTTATGAATTGAATACTTAAATACTTGGATAAAAATTAGTATAGAATTAAATATATAAAAAGTAAAATTTAAAATTTAAACATAGTTTAACATAAAATTTAATGTTACTTGTAATAGAGATATACTGCTACTACTTTTTTTTTTTACCAAATTAAACAATTTTTTCATAAATTTGATTTGAACTTATGTTTTCATTGAAAATTAATATTTTTTAAATATTAAATTGCCATTTTTAAATCAAATATCATTTAAATATTTGAAATAATGTTATATTCAAAAATTATAATACATCCCTTAAAAGAATAAATAAATTATTAAATATAAGACCATAGATGAGTAAAATGACAGAGAAATTTTAATTATTGTAAATTATTGCTAAATTTATAATTTAGGAGTTTATAATTAGCTACCTAATTTTTTTATTTAATGAAAAGTATTGATTCGAAAATAGCTCTAAACTCACAATAAATCAAATTAAACACATCAAGTTTTAAAATTTTGTATTAATATTAAGTTTATTAAAAAATATTTTTCAGATAGTCTTGATAAATTAGGACAATATTTATTTATTAAAAATCAATTTATTTTGTTTAAAATCTACCGATTTTAAATTTAACAGATTAAAAAAAATCATCATATAAAAAAAAATTCAGATCAATTATAATTAGAAAATTTTGATTTTGATTTAAAAGATGGTACTTAATTTTTATTTGCAAAAATTAACTCAAGGCTATTATTATTGTAATTATTATTATTATTTATAAAAGCAACCCAAAATTAGTTTTAAATTTATAACTTATTATCTATTTATACAAAATAAATAATATTTTTAATTTATATGAGAATAAATTATTTTTGGTTATTCATTAAATAATATTTTATTCAAATATGTATTTTAAAAATAAAAATAAAAACATATTGAGGTAAATAATATTTTTTGTCGAAAACATCAAAAAAAAAATTGTCCAGAATTTTTTTTAGGACTAAAATAAATAATTTAAGCCACTTTAATTTCATAAAAAAACAAATTTAATTAAATCAATAACATTTATAAATATGTTAATACGTTCTTGAAAAAAAATCATAATATTTTCTAGACTTAAAAATTTTTTTATATAATTTTCAAGCAAAATTATTTTTCACAGGATTTTAATAGCATATTAAACTAGAATTCATAATAATTTATAAAAATATTATGATTGGAATAATTTTCCGATTTTTTTTTTGAGGTTAAAAACTTTCGGAACAGAAAAAAAGTATGATTATGATTTATTTTTAAACGTTAATATAAGAATACGGTTTCAATAGGTAACAAAAACACTGTTAAGATAAAAATGACTCCAAAAATAGAAAAATGAATACATATCACCTTTAACCTTCGGCAATTTTAAAAATTATATTACTAGCTATCAGAGAAACAAATTAAGCTTAGATTTATTAAATATTTTTTTTATTTGGTTTTAGATTATTTATAATTTCCAGAAGATATCTTATTGGAACATAAAACCCTTATTATTGATAGCGCCTTGACTATTTTTTCAAATGAAGAATTTCTGTAGTTCAATAACTTTAAATGCGAACAGATTTTAAAAAATTATCTTCTATAAATAATATTGTTTTATATTTAACATTTGGTAATTTATTTACCAAATAAAAACACCATATAGTCGAATAGGCGTTTTTTAGGAGCTTGAGGTGTTGGAAAAAAATATTTTATATTTATTATTCGTTATTCACGAGCTAATTCATTTTTTACATTTTCTAAAAATAAAAATTCCAAGATCATTTGTTTGTATTAATTTTTTTGAATTTGTTGAATTTATACATCAATAAAAAAACATTCTATTATAAATACTATAAATATCATTTTTGAAATTCCCTTAACAATTAGCCATATTGTTCTTTCTAAAGATATTTTTCAGAAGTTAAGATCGATTTTTTTTATCCAGACTAGTAATTTTTGGGTGCTTAAATTGATTTTTATAAACTTCATTAAAATTAAATATAATATTCAGGTAATTAAAATGTTTAGCATTTTAATTAAATAAGTTACTTTTAATATAATCTTAGTATATAATTTTTTTTTTTTCAAAAGAATAAAAATAAAGTGAGTTTTTAAATCAATATAGTTTATGTTTTAATAAACTTCTGTCGGGAAATAGAAAAAAATTTTCACATTCGATTTTATGTCAACAGAATGAATAATTGCATGATATGTTAAGTTAAATTATATACCAAATTATTAGGATCTTTTAATAAACACGAAAGAAGAGAAAAAGTTATATTCTAAGTAAAATTTACAATTTCAGCTGAATTCACAAATATTTATTTAAATGATAAAAGATAAAGAAGAACAGAAAATTCTAAAAGATAGAATAATTTTTTATAATCTATATGGATTTCGATCTCAGTTATTTAGCATTCTGCCAATTCAAAAAAAAAAACTCTCGTCACTAGAAAATTTCGAATTTAACCTCTTTTAAATTTTTTTTTTATATTTTTGGTCACTTTGTCAACTAACAGGCCGTAAATCGATTCTTGAAATCCTAAGTGTTCACATCCTTTCTGACTGATTTAAATTTCGCAAATATTTGACTATAATCTAATATTGGTCAAATAACATTTATATCCCCACAAAATTAATATAATTATTTCTATACCGTCTTGAATGTAGTGAATTAAACCTCTTTAGTGTGACAGGAATTTCTCACCCAAAGGAAATATAGGATTTCATTTTCTTACTTTACTGTTATAAAAAGTTGATTTTTTAGTATTTTTTATAATTTCCTGTGTCAATATTCATGTTTTTTTGCATTTATATCTTTTATTATTTAGTGAATATTTCCAATTATAAACTTTTATAACTTGATCGGGATCCAATTTTAATACTATATTAATATTGGATATAAAATATTATTGAGAAACAAAAGTATTCGTTGAATGCAATTTTTTTTATTCTTGTTTAATTTATAATTAAACCAATAGTGGTCATTCTTCGTGATTGGTTAAATCTCAACTAAATTTATCTACATAAGTGTATTTTATTCCACGAACAACAAACTTTTTGCATCATATTATCCAAATAAAATACCATTTATTAAGATGTTATTTCGATAAAATACTGGTTAAACTATATGGTAATAATTGTAATCGGGGTTTTTATAATCAATTTTGGTTCATATGAAAATATCTAAAAAATAGCAAATTTATATTTAAAAATCGTCTTTATATGATCAATAAATATAAAATTATTCCTCAAATTACTTAGAGTAAAAAATTTACCAAAGCTAAAAATTCAAAAACTAGTTGATTAAATTATATAACCGGGCTTAATACTTAATTTCAACAAAATCAATCAAAAAAAGTCTAAATTTTGAATTTTTAAGCAGAATTTGAAAAAAAAGGTTTTCTAAACAGTTTTTTAAGAGTTTAATAATAGAAAAACTTCAAAAGATCATTTACTGTTTTTGATAAACCATCATTATTCTCAAAAAATAGCTCTGTTCAACATTTTTTAATGAATTGGTAACAACTAAGAAATCATCCAATTTTAATTATAAATATCAAGACAAACACATTATTTGTAGATAACCAAAGAGTAGCCAAATATACCGAAAAATCAGTTTAAAAAGCAAAAAGAAAAAATTACAAGTTTTAGGAAAAGATGAGCTTTTTTATAAAAATTTACTCACCATACTTACGCTTCACAAAAATAATATTTATTACCTTTTAAACTTGACTTATTCCTCTTTCATATTAATATTAAAACACGAATTTAAGAAAAAAACAATTACAATTATTATTATTTATAATACGATTACAACTCTAGTGATATAAACATACAATAAAAAAAATACATATATATAAAAATATTGGGCTCAAGAATTTTTTTCATAAGTAAGGTAATAATAGTCCAATAATTTTCAATCATGTTCAGTTTTTAGGTATTAGTCTATTTAAACCTAAATAAGAAATGGGGTAAATAATAACATTTAATCTTTAAAGTTATAGGGATAGTAAGTTCTAAAAACTTAATTGTCTATAATCAGTTAAGATTTTGTATTTAAATGAATATTTAAGAATAGTATCCTTTCATCGCCAATTTCGTAGATTTACAGAATATTTTTGGCGAAATAAGATTGTTGGGATAAAAGAATTTAGCGAAAAAAATTAAAATTTCCACGGAAAACCAATTATATTTTTTTACAATAAATCAGCTAAAAAAAGCATAAAAAATTAAGACCCAAAAAAGTTTTTACGATTTTAGAAGAAATTATATGTTAAGGTATAATTCTCAGAATTTTTTATTTATAGCAACTTTGAAATTCAACTTCTATCATTAAAGATTTTAAATCCCAACAGTTTATTTATAAGTTGCGATGTATTAAATTTAGATCCTTACTAATTCATAAAGGGCTAATCTAAAATTTAAATGAAAGGGATCAGATCAATAATAAAATATTAATATCAGAACATAGTAGCCATCTAAATATCTGCAAATTTTTTTTATTTAATATCTTAAAGTGGGGTTATCATTTAAATTATTAAATAAAAAGAGATAAGTATTTCTATGAAATTTAACTCTTGCAAAATAAACCATAAATTAGCCAATAGCTATCTATTATACCAACAAATTTAAAGGGACAAATTGAAAAAATAGTCAAAATAGATTACGTGATTCCATAATTAGCAAATAGAAGCGTAAATACCCAGAAAAAAAATAATCATAACAATAATTGTCCAGATACAAATTCCGATGATTACCGAGCTATCAATTGGTTTAAAAATAAATAAGGTTTAAAAAAAATTATGACCATAGATAGCCCCAAATCCAACAGATAACTATTTTTTAAGTAGAACATAACAGTTTTTGGTAAATTTCCGAGTAGGGCATTTTGAAATGATGTTTTTAAAGATTAAAAACTCTGAAATAATAGAATATAGACTTAAAAAAGCAGTAATTTAACTATTTAGAAAACCTTCTAATCTATAAAAGTTTCCTTGTCAGATTTGAAGTAATTTTTTTAAAGCCAAGTGATATTGGGATAGCTGAAATATAATATGTACGAGGGTTTGTTGATCTAACCAAGACTTTAAGTATGGGTTGGTTGTATTGTAAATCTTATAAATCTGATCAGGATCATATTATTATTTTTCTATTAATCGAAAATTTTTATTTTTAAAAGTGTGCAGTAAAAATCATTTATGTTGAAAGATACAATACAATTGCTCCTTTTAGGTCGATTTACAATACTATATTGGTAAATCTAAGTTTCGACATTTAATAAAACAGGGGTTTCCAGAGTTTTGAAGGAATTAAAGCGTTTTTGCAACATTCTTCACTTATTTGCAATTTTTAGATGTTAATAATTTTTTTTAGCTAAACTCTATGCTTTTTGTAGAAATAAATAAATAATAATAAATTAAATTAAATTATAACTAACTTTAACTCATACTTAATGCAGTATATTAACTGTTCTCAGGTGATGACTTGAGGCCTATTTCCAATTTACCTGCGAGACATTTCTCCTACTTTTTGACCACTAGGATTTTTCGATTAATTGCATTTAGAATAAGTGCAATAAAGATGGAATTATTTATTTTTACTGGCCCATTCTTTTTCAACTTTGTTCTTTAATAGGTTGATCCAGTAGCTGAAATGCCCTGTAGGCATTCAGTCCTGATACCATAGGTGGCATTTTCCAAAAAATTTTAAATGAAATATTGTAGAATCGTTTTGTGAGTAAAATAATTTAAAAAAATCTATAGGTCAGTAATTAATGTACTTTATTATCCGGCTAATTAATGCTCTTTTTTTTTTATGCCTCAGATGTATGATCCTATTTTCCAAATGTGAATTGCATCAATTTATTTTGACTGATTTTGGAATTTTTTTGAAATATGACTATTTTTGTAATTTTTCCAAGTTTTAAAAACGTGCATAACATAGTGACTAAGACTTGCACTTTAAAATTACTAGGGAAAGTTTTCAGCTTAATTTGTATATCTTGTATTACAAATTTTCGAAACATTAAGACCCCCCCTATTTTTACTGATTTATGAGATTGTTATCCATTTCTGGTAATTGAATTCTTGAGCTGAATTATTACTAATTTTGAATTCGGTGGATACAATAAATAATTTATTTTTTATCCACATTTTTTTAATTTAATTAGTTATTAATTAGATGATCGAGTTGATATCTGCTAATAGTACAAACGATTTTTGTCTTGAGGAAACAAAGCAGCCTTTTTTAGGTTATTAACACAGCATGGTAGAGGTTCTTGGTCAATATTAACTCTAAGTGATATTATCTAGGAAATGATAGTTGCTGATTTTTAGTCATTACATTATTTATTAATAGATATCAAAATAGAGACAACAGAAAGCATAAGAATAAGCAGCTAATCATATTTAGGTGGAATGATTGTAGGTAGTGTACCATTTTCCAAAAACTATTGATTATTAAGAATAAAAAAGAAAGTTTATTCAAAAGGAATTTTACAAAGTATAGATGATTATAGAGATTCATAGTTTCCATATAAATATTGGTATATAATTTGGTAGTATTTAGATAATTAAAACTATAATTTTTATGAAATCTTTTATTTGGTTTTAATTATACTCAAATTCGAACTTATTTAAATAAGGTGTAGGAACATAAGATTTAAAAGAATGGCTCGAATCAGTCTTATTAATATTTCTTATTCGTTATTTTTTTATAAATTTGCAACTGGTTCACCTCTGCAAACCAGAGATAACAATTCCCCTCTAAACGATAAAAGTAATACAGTTATACTCATTTCTATTGATGGATTTTATCAAGACTACTTTAATCGAGGATTGACTCCCAATATTGCAAATCTTGGAAAGGGTGGTGTCTTTGCTAATTATATGACTCCTGTATTCCCAGTAAGACTAACCAGTTGAACTATCTTTTATTAACTATTTTTGAAATCAAATTCTGCAAAGCATATAAAGTTTACTTTTTTTTTTATGAAAAAAATTAGTCAGTTACATTTCCTAACCATTACACTATTGCCACCGGTCTATATCCTGAACAACATGGTATTATCGCTAACAGTTTTTACAGCAAGAAATTCAACGCTACCTTCACGTACGAAGACTCTAGCCAGGAGGAGTCTAGATGGTGGGGTGGTGAACCTGTAGGCTTTCATCATTATCAATCTTTTTTTTTTTTAAAAAAAATAGTACAATGGGCTTTCCATACTTATAGATTTGGGTAACTGCTGAGAAGAATAAACTTATTTCATCAGTTGACCAGTTCCCCGGATCCGAAGCTGAGATAATGGGATACAGACCAACATTCCACACTCCGTATAACGAATCGATACCTATGCTCCCCAAAATGGATAGATTGGTTAACTTATTGCAGTTACCAGCAGCTCAAAGGCCAGCTCTATTGATATCCTATTTCGTAGAACTTGACAATATGGGCCATGCTTTCGGTCCAAACTCAAAGGAAGTAAACGCCACACTTGTGCAAATAGACTCTGCATTCAAATATTTAATTGACCAACTTGTTTCTAAAAGTTTGTTTGATAAAGTGAACATCATCATTGTAAGCGATCACGGTATGGAAAGTAGTTTGATACCAAGAGATGTTATTTTTGTTAACTCGCTCCTTGATCAAGCTAATTTGGAGCTTTCTCAAAACCCCAAAAGATCTAAATGTTTATCTCTGAAACCAACCAAGGAAAAAATATTGGATGTCCATCTAGTACCACACGCAGGTATTTATCCCGTTGATGACAAGGATATCATGCCAATATATAAGAAGCTTAAAATCGTCGAAGATAAGACAAAATTTAATGTATATCTCAAAAAAGATATACCTGAACGCTATATCTTTGAATTAAATGACCGTATCCCACCTGTACTAGTTGTATCAAATGAACCTATTATTATGTTGTACAACGCTACCGAGTATAACAGTTCGGAGTTATCAAAGAGATCTTCTGGAATTGATAAACGCCAGGTTGTTGGTGAATATCCTTACGGTATGCACGGATACGACAATACGTTAGAAAATATGAGAGCTATTTTTATTGGTCATGGACCTGCATTTAAGTCACCCAAAGTTCCTACCCCTTCTACCAATTTCCCTGGAGTTGATGCTATCGATGTCTATAATGTTATGGCGAAATTGCTCAAGGTAGCGCCTGCTAAAAATGAGGGTAACCCTAGCGTCGCATTAAATATGGTCCTTTAAATTTCTTGTGTAGGTATAAAAACAAAAAAAAATTAAGATTATATAAACCTCTCTTCATTCTTATTCTCTTTCAAATAATCCGAGATTAATTTTGTTCTTTTACTAATTTCTACTATTTAGTAAAATTTACTGGCTTATATTAATAAACTTAATTAAAAAAAATTGATATTTCAAGGCGACTAATCGAAAAAAAAATTGTTATTAATAAGTAAATTAAAAAACCCCAAATATACCCCTATTCGACTTATTTATTTATATTAAATCGAACGAAAATAAATATGAATAAAATAAAGATTTTACTGTAAAATATAGAATATGATTTTTAACAATTGTCAAAAAATAACTTATTAATTTAAGATGATTAATATTTATATTATCTTAAAAAAATCGATAAAAGACAAATAAGCTAATATCTAATATTAATTATTAAAAATACTCGGTTGTATAGAGTTAAAAAATTCCTTAAGGGAAGAGGGGGAGGGGGTTAAATATACTTTAATTAAGTCCCAAACTGAAATCTCATATCAAGAATTTGTTCTGAGAATAGAATATTTTCAAATTTTAATCCACTGACAAGAAAATTTAAGATTCAGGTATTGGTGATTCTCTAGACTAACTTGAACCAATAAAAAGAGTTATGGCGGTGTTAGGGTGATAGGGAGGTTTGCAGATATTATTTTTAAAAATTTATTAAACAATTTAAAATTATATTAAAATCAGTTTAAAGATATTTTTATTAACTAAATAACAAATTTTGAAGAAATAAATAAATGACATATACAAAAAACATATGATGCTGATGAAGTGGCAGAGGGGAATTGGATATAATATAATATTCATTTTTTAGATTTTTTTAGTGAAATTCTTATTTCTTTTAATAGTATTAAAACAATCCCATTAACAAAAGTTTTTGGTAGAAAATAAGCTAATATGTATACTTTAAAATAATTTTATCATTAATATGTAAAAAAATACAATTATAATAAATTAATAAAATTATGATGGGCAAACTAAAGGCTATTTCGATCAAAGTCCCAAATATATACGTTGAAATAATAAAAAAATATTGAAAAAAATAGTAAAAGCGGGAAGTTTCATTAATAATTTAAATAAAATTTAATGATTTTGGTTTTATAACCCAAATTATTAATAAAAAAAATTCTAGAAATATTATTTATGGACAAAAGCTAACATAAAATCTAAGATTATTTTAGAATGGGAAATTATTGCAGCCAGAAAGAAATGCAGAACTGATCTTTATTGAGTGAAAAAAAATATAAACAATTTTTATTTTTGCTTTATATGATAGGTAAGGAATTTTCGAAGTATATCAATTTTTTTTAAGCATTTTAAATGGTTTGGGATAATATTTTTTGCAGAATTTTTTTTTTCCAACTGAAATATTATTATTTTAAGTTTAATGGTTTCAAAATCACCTCCGGTTATTTTGGAATTGTTTTCTATCTTCTCCAAAATAATATTTAAAATAAATTTATTTATCTGAGAAATATATATATGTTGATTTTTTGTTGTATAGCTGTGCAGAAATAGCCTGAAAAAATATTGCTGAGTTTTAAGAAATAATTGGTAATTTTTTTTTACCAAGAATATTAATAATACGAATTTAAATATAGAATACAATTATTGCCGTTAAATGTGCTGTGACGTTTCAAAACCAACAATTAACTCTTTTATATGCACTATTACAACTTATTAAAACTAGATACAAACATTTAAATTATCTAAGGAAATTTTTTATATCGAAAATTACCCTCTTTTATACCATAATTAAGAAAATATTATTATTTTCTACATCCTATTATTTCTCTACAATCTAAAGGATTGAGCAATTATAATCAAAAGGTAAAAAATTGCTTATTATATAAATATTTACTGCTAGGTTATCAGGTTTTAACTAATATTAGAGTTCTTAAAAATAATTTTTGCTATTAATATATGTGTTTAAATTTCAATTTAGATTAGTATAACTATATAATATATACTATGGACAATTTAAATTATGAAAAATACTATTTTTTTTAAAAAAAAATTTATTAACTAAAATCGCATGTTGAAATAATTAAAAATGATTTTTATTATAAGATTAAACAGATACAAGCCTTGGTATGAAAAATCGATATAGTATCAATAAAAAACTAGATTTTCAATGTATAAATTATGGGTAATTTCTGAATATAATTATTCCATATCTATAAATATTTATTTCTAGATTATTTGTGATTTAATTAAAATTGCTGTTCACTATTTATAAATATATGCATTTATTTATAAAATTTTATAAAAAATATTTTTATATATTTTTTGGCGATATTAAAAATATTATAAATCAAATAATTAAAGTTACAGAGGTATTTAAAATAAATTTTATTTAAAAATAATTGTAGGATTTTATAATGTGCAATTTTTTTTCAATAAATATATAATGTCATTTATTACGCAAAAAATATAAAATTTTATATTCTCATATTTACATATAAATCGGTGTTTTAAATAAAAAAATGCGTTTTAATTTGATAAATTGCGCAAAAAAAGATATTGGTCTTTTTATAAATTATAAATTACTAAATTTTCATTTAGTAAAGTTGCATTTTTTTAAAAAGTTAACATTTTTAAATTTTGCAAGTTAAATGGTAAAAAAATGTAAAATTATTTTTTTAAAATTATTTATTACAAAATTTAAAATCAGAAAACAAGTTAAATTATTTTAATTTAACTGAAAGATAAAAATAATTTTAAGTGGACACTACGATAAATAATTACCAAATAATTTTTTATGAAATAGTACATTAATTAATAATAATTTTTTATTCTTTAATTTTTTTTTTGAGTATAATAAATTGCATTTCAATTATCATTTAAAATTAATTAAATACTGGAAATGATTTTTCATTATGATTAATTTGCTTCTTATTATTTCTGTAATAAAAATATCAGAAACTCAAGAGATTAATGCGGCATTTACTTATTTTACCCGAATTTCTTTATCTTGTATAATGTATTTATTAGTACAAAAACATTAATATAAAAAAAAACAAAAAAAAATGAAGTAGTTACAATCAAAATCAAAACCTCATAATTTAAAAAGATATATTGATTTATAGAAATTGACATTTTATTTTCTAAAATTTTCTCTGCATCTATTTTAAGCATCTACGAAATTTCTATAACATCACATACAAAAATAAAAGTAGCCATAAGTAAATATTATATTAAAAATCATTATCTAATACATAATATATGAATTTTTTTTAAAAAAGTGTAAATTTTTACTGAAAGATGTAAAAATGGGGTATTGTTGGTATATTACTGTTATTTCTTAGTAATTTTATTTTATGGTTAATGGATTGGTTTAGGAGAATCGAATTTAATATTAGTATCCAAATTTATTTTCAAAAAAACCTAATTTAATAATGCTTAAAAAATTATGGGATTAAAAATAATAACATTAAAACAGTTAAATAAAGGTTTAAATTATTCTGATGTAAAATATAATAACAAGAATATAAAATCAAGTAACTGAATAAAAAAAATCATAATCGACTACAAAGCTAAAAAATAATAAAGATTTTCAATACAATACTGAATTTTAAATACAAATTAGGTGATATTCCGTTCTATTGGTCAAATTTTAATTCGAGATTCATTTTAGAAACGGGTTAAAGTTTTATTTTTAACGAATCTCATTTAGAATTCGAATCCTTTTATTTTCTTTAAGGAACAGTGGACTTTTCATATTTATAACCATGAAAAAAATATTAAAACTAACATGTTATGTAAATAAAGGATGTAATTGTATCGAATTTTGCAATTTTTTATCCAGTTAATGATAAGTTTTATTAATTTTTATCAATTTATTAACTTTGTATCAAATTACTTAATTGTGAATCAATAATCTAAATTTTTGTCAATTTTTTTTATCTAAACGTTAGATAAATTATTAGTAATAAATATTTTTACATAAAATTTTTTGACCCATAACTACCAAAAAATTTGTTTATATTTTCAAATAAAATAGAATAATTTCCTTAAAGTTGTGATTTTTATTTTTTTATTGGTTGAGATGTTTTATCTTTCTATAAAAGCAAAAACTGAATTATAATTTCCATTTTTATTTTTAAAAAAGTTATTTATGATAAAGAATATCTAAATAAAATAATTTTGAAAGAACCAATTTTTTTTTAGAAAATCATCTAAAAATAGTATATATAATCATAAAATACTAGTATAAATAAAAATAAGTATTCAAATATTCGAGAAAATTTTCTTAATTTTTATATAGAGGCCAATAAATTATTCTGATTTAATTTTTCTTTTCGATATTCATTATGGATAAATTAGCAAAATCAAGAAATTATCTTTTATTTGAAAATTGGGTAATAAAATTTTTATCTATATAGGATAAAAAAGTAAAAGTAAAGTTAATAATTTTCACCAGGGTTTTCTGTTCCATTTGAAATATGTTATATATTTAAGGAATTAAAAAGAATTTTTGATGGAAATATTTTAATTTTATTAATAAAAATAAAAAATAATCCATAAAAGTTAATATTAATATAAATTATGCAATATATAATTAAAAATGTATTATTCAATTATTTTAAATGAATAAGCATGGGTTCTGATGAAAAATATTTGATTCACATTTACTCAAAATTACGATTATATTAATCTTTTTAGCAAAATTTAGTTTAATTTAAAATTTTTTATAGTAGCCAAAAGACTAATAAATTTTGATGATAAATTAAATAAAATTGATTTGATTTTTATAAAACACGTTGATAAAAATACTACAAATATCTTTCAATTTTTATAAGGATTGTAAAAAAAAATTTAATCAGAAACAAAATATTACTATAGTTATGTAAAAAATATATTTTAAAGGTTTCAAAATTACTTTAAATTAATTAATTTAAAGTAATTTCAAAATATCGAAAACAAAACAAAAATATTTTATTTCATGTATGATAATATTTTTATAAAGGGGTCATGATATTGAAAAAATGTATTTTTAAATCAAATTTTATTATAATAATCGATAATTTTTTAAAATATAATTAAATATTTTATAAACTTATACAAATTAGGTGTATTCGTTTTTTTAGTAAAGAGTAAATTTTGATTTTCGTAAAAATTTTAAATTAAAAATAAAAAATGAAAAAATATTATTGTAATAGGTGGATTTAAATATTTTTTGACAAAGCTCAAAGAGTTGAATTGAATTAAAAATATATTTGAAGTCGTGTATGTTTTTTCTAAATTTATCAAGTAAAGATTAGATCATTAAAAAATATTTAAAATATTTTTATACTTTTTTTTCTTATAAATATATAAATTTAAATCGCTATAATTAAAAATGATAGTTTTATAAAAAAAATCCTTATAAAATGTTATTTTAGCAATTAGTTCAGAGATTTGATTTTTTTCAAAATTTAATAGCTTAAAAACGAATATCTTATTCAAAATTTAAAGTATTTTATTTCTATCTTTAATCACAAATATTTAAAACAATTAATAGATAAGTTTCATTAAACTTGCTAATTTTTTCACTATTTTTACCATACTATAAGTTTAAATCACGTTTAGATCCAAAAATTATTCTTATTCTTTGAGATAAATTTATTTATGCAAAATTATTACCATAATATAATAATTTTTCAATTAATTTAAATGTCATCCGAATTTTTTTTTTAATTTTAGATGATTTTAACTATGCAATTGAAAAATATAAAGTATAATTCAATCAGAAATTTAATTATTTTTTCCAGGATCTTAAGAGCTAATTTTCTAATTTATTTTTAATTTTTTTCCAATTCATAAGTTTATCTGGTTTATTTAAAAAAGCAACTATTTTTATGACTTATTTTATTAGTTTATCTGTTAATTAAGGTCCAGATTTTTTAGTTTATTTTCATATAAAACTATATTTTTCCATTATTTTGTGTCTAATATATATAAATCAAGTAAATTTGACACTAATAAGTTTTTTTTTCTATTTTTGATCGAAAATTATGAGAAAAAATTTCAAATTAAAAAAAATTAAACAATTTTTTTTTAAATTTGATTCATAAAAAGATAATTAAAAAAATTTATGATAACTTTATATATTGCAAAATATAAATATTTTTTCCATAATATTGAATCAAAGAATTAAATATTATTATTTTTAGTTTTAATGATTTGAAAAGAAAAGATAATGAATAATTGTGCAAGGGATTTCAAATATGCCTTCGAAATCAAAGGCATACTCTCTTTACATATCTATTCATTCATAATATAGAATATATTTATAAGCGACTTAATAGGATCTAAAGAATTTCCGGACCTTATTACTCACGAAATCTAAATACAAAGATGCTTATTCTTTTTATGGAATGATTTAAGGGTTCCATTGTGCGCAGAAGATCGAAAAAATTAAAAAAATGCATCAATAATAGTATAAAAACTTCAAATAAAGAACTAAAGCTTAGTGTGAGGTTTTTATAATACATCTTCGCTCTCAAGTTATTCATCAAAAATTTGAGATATTGATAATACTACATTTCCCACAATTTTGTTATTTCTTTTAATATAATTAATTGACCATTTTTTATAGCTAATTGGAATTATAGCCTCTAAAATAATTATCTTTGGAAAATAAATAAGTTGATAATAAAAGTGTGGTTAGCAAAATTGACACCATGAGCCCCCAAAACAACTCGGGGTATAGGAAACTTCCACATATATGTAGATTAATATTACAAATGGGTACGAATTGGAGGAAAAAATACCATTTCTACATGATATTAAATTTAAAACGAAAAATTGAATTTTATTCGAATGTTTTTTTTAAATTAATTCAAATCTATTTGAAAAATAAAATTATCTATTAACTATTTTATAAAATTAAAAAGAGAATATGAAAACTCATAAAATAGTGAAAAAATTTATATTGATATGTATATCTTCAGTATGATTAAAAAATTTACTCTATTATTGGATTTTTAATTAAAAATATTTATATTATACCAATTAAATTTTTGAGTTCTTCACTTAGTTGGAATCCAAGGTTTAAAACAATTTTTTATCATATTATTTTTTTCAAAATATCTAATATTAACGTCCTTAATTTTCTTTTTCGCCTATTATATACCAATAAATTTTTTTTATTTAAATATAAAAGCTATGAACAAAAAAATTTAAATTCAAGATCCGATAAGTTAATAAAAGTAAATGTTGTGATTTGATCTCTTAAAAATGACCTAATTTTCAATTTCGTATTTTTACATTGTTCTTTCAAATAAACAATAAAAACAAAATTTATTAGAGATAATAATAGGCTTTTTTTTAACAAAGTTACTTCCTAAGATAATTAAACAATTTAGATGAATTATTTGAAAAAAAAATATTATAAAATTAATCTATGACTAACAAGGCTATAAGTTTACAGTATAAATAAATGTACGAAATTTATCCAATAATATTTTAATTAAAACTTAGATGCGAAATCTCGTAAAAATTCATATAAATTTAATTAACTTCGCCTCTTTAGTATATCAATATCGAATTTTTCGCAAAAAAAGCCTATTTTCGATATATTTAATTTCTTTTTTTATTTAAAATTTACTTTTTTCTAAAGTATAACATATTAATGATTTCAAAGGTAAGACCCAGAATATGACTATGTATTTGATAATATTTATCTTTATAATTTAAGAATTATAGATTGGTTGAGGTTTATCTTGTGAAACTTAGTTTTTTTTATAACGCAAAATCCAAAAAAAAAAAAATTACATAAATTATTGTATTGATTTCAATAATTGTTACCAATATAACAACTCCGATTTTTATTTATTTAGTATATATAGTAATATCCAATCTTTTAAAGTTTATCGGTAAAATAAAACTTTAGATTCTATGGATCCCTATTTCATCTAATTTTAAAAACCTGGAAGCAAATTGACCAACAATGGGATTATAAAGTACATCTTTTTTCGTTCAAAGTTTTCGGGAAATATGCGTTCAAAAAATAATTGATTCTTTTAGAATATCTCACACAATCCAGAAATTCAATATCTGAGAAGCTTCAAAACGAAATATTTGCCAATATTTTTTAACCTAACTAGGCAAGAAAATCTTTAATTAAAATTAGACATAATATACATGGATACAAATCGTTAATTATTTTAGAATCATAAGAACCTACAATCAATGAAAAATGTAAAAAAGAAATGAGAATTGTTTTAAGGTTCATTGTTGCTTTTTTTTTTTTGAAAAAAAATTTCAAGCTAATTCAGAAATTTTGGTATTTGTGATATTCTAGCTTTACCAAATAAAGTCTATAGAAAGACGCATCGTTAAAAAACGTGCCAGATGACATCAAATTCGTACTTACCTAACCCCTACTTTTAAAGAAATCAGCGCTATTGGCACTTTTTATGTTATAAAGATTTGTAAAACTTTATGCAAGATTATTTTTATCCGTGTAACTTTAGCCATTTAAATTTTGTGTAACCTTTCTTAAAAATAAAACTTAAAAGGGGAGACGCTCTTATAAATTGGTGAAAAATAGCCTTTTTCTTCCCAATATGAAGGATGTAATTCATCTGATAATATTAATGTGGTTAGTATGATAGTCTTGCCTTATTTAATTTTTGTATAAGTGTCGTTAAAATAGTTATTCTAAGTAAAAATCAATAATTTAAAAGCACATAAATTATTAGTTCCTAAAATAAATATCAGCTAGGTTTAAAAAGTTAATAATTGAATACATATTTCAATTAATTGTATGTATTATCCGCTATTGAGTTTTTGTACAAGTTTTTGGAGAACACCCAATTAAAGTGCCGATAATCTGTTAATATTAATATTAGTATTTTTCTTAATTCGGTCAATTATAAAGCATGGGGGATTTTTTGGCTAAGATTAGCCCAAAATATTTTTTTTAAAAAAAGATAAAGTTATTTTTGGAATAGATACTTATGCTAGGGAGGGAGGAGGGCTGGCTTAAAAAATCAAGGATATCAGAACAGGTAAATTTTAAAAAAAATTAAATTATGGATAATTAAAATTAAATTATCAAACGCTGTTTTACTATTTAAACACCCCAAAAAAGTGTATCAATGTATTTTAAATAGAAACCAGAGTAATATTTTAAGTTAAAAGGATATCTTGTTATTTTTTTTGTTGTGTTTGTTAGAATCAAGTCTGATTTTATATAAATCGATAATCTTTATTTTTAATAGATTTATCAAATAGTTTCAAATATAACTTGATTTACCAGCCTCAAATAAAATAGAATTGAAAATATTTATTTAAGAGGATAATCGATCTATTATGTTTGCTATAGCATACACCTTATTTTTTTCTACAATAGTAGTTGGTTCACCTTTATCGATTAGAGATGATAGTTTACCTTTAAATAATAGAAGTAACACTGTCGTTCTTATTTCTATTGATGGATTTGCTCAAGATTACTTTAGCCGGGGCTTGACTCCAAATATTGCCAATCTTGGAAAAAGCGGAGTCTTTGCTGATTCTATGATGCCTGTTTTCCCAGTAAGTCGATTCTCTGCAGATCTTAATTAGAAATCTGTTGCTGGTTTTCTGGGCAATATTTTTTTCAAACCTAAATATTATTATTTATTAATAGAGCGTCACATTCCCCAACCATTACAGCATTGCAACCGGATTATATCCTCAGGAGCACGGTATTATAGGAAACACTTTTTATAGTAAAAGGTTTAACGCCACCTTTAGTTACATTGAGCCAAGTCAAGAAGAGTCCAGATGGTGGCTAGGTGAACCTGTAAGTGTTTTCTATTATCTATGAAAAAGAATAAAGTTCAACAATAATATAATTTTATGTGTTTTAATAGTTTTGGGTAACAGCCGAAAAGAATAATCTTATTTCATCTGTTGATCAGTTCCCTGGATCAGAGGCTGAGATCATGGGGTATAGACCAACTTATCACACTCCATACGATGAATCAATCCCAATGCTTCCAAAAATGGATAAACTAGTTGATTTTTTACAGCTTCCTGAAGCCCAGAGACCTACATTCTTGGTATCTTACTTTGTAGAACTTGATAATGCTGGGCATGATTTTGGGCCCTTCTCAAAAGAAGTAAATAATACACTCGTACAAATCGACTCCGCTTTCAAGTACCTAGTTGATAAGCTAGTCGCAAAAAATTTATTTGATAAAGTCAATATTATTATCGTGAGTGACCATGGAATGCAACAAAGCATGGTTCCAAGAGATTATATCTTCATAAATACACTTCTTGAACAAGCAAATTTGATAATTTCTCAAAATAACAAAAAATTCAAATGTTCTACTCTGAAACCAACCAAAGAAAAAATTTTGTCTGTCCATCTAAGGCCTCATGCAGGTATCTATCCAGCTGATGATAAAGACACTATGTCAATCTACAAAAAACTTAAATTGGTTGAGGACACTACTAAGTTCAATGTTTACCTCAAAAAAGATGTTCCTGAAAGATATGTATATGAATATAGCGAACGTATCCCGCCAATTTTAGTTATAGCTAATGAACCATATTTCATTCAGTTCAATGCTACTGAATACAATAGTTCAGGTTTTACCAAGAGATCTACTTATTTAGAAAAGCGCCAAACCAAAGAAAATGTTCCTTATGGTGCACATGGGTATGATAACACTTTACAGAATATGCAAGCCATCTTTATTGCCCATGGTTCCGCATTCAGATCTCCTAAGATTCCAACTAATTCCACAAACTTTCCTGCTATTAGGGCTATCGATGTATATAACATTGTTACCAAGTTGCTCAAAGTTCCTTCAGCTAGAAATGAGGGAAATATTACAGTCGCTAACAACATGCTCATATAAATCAATTAGAGTCTCATTCACTAATTTTATCTTTTTTTTTTTTTTTTCATTTTTGAGAAATGCAAAATTAATTTAGGTTTCATTTTTAATATTTTTTTACACTCTCATTTTTTAAAAATAAGGTTGAATTAGTGAAGATTGATGTTCAGCTATATACACTTAGTACGAGTAATTTGATCATTCAATCGAATTGTTTTTTAAAATATTTATATTAAAAGTTGTGTGATTATATTTTTCTGCCTTAAACCCAGGTTAAAGATTAAGTGCTGGTTTAATTTTAAAATTTTATATATCCTTGATAATTTTTAAGATAATTTGGAATTTTTTGGTTCTTTCGAATGAAACTTCAGTTTTTTACATTTTTTTCAGATTATGTTGGTTATGCATTGTTTTTTCTTTTTCTTTTTAATATATATACACCATTTTTCTTTTCTTTTTTATTAATTTTTTTTTTCTCTTTTAATTATTTATTATATTGATATGGAAAACTGAAGCTTGCTCAACCTACGAATATACTATAAATAATTATTTAAATATATGTGAAAAATACATGGATAAATAAAAAGTATATATTTAATCTAAAATATACGTTATAAAATTCCGTTCTTGTAATAAAAAAAGAATTATAAAAAAATTTAAAGCTATTTAGGTTCTCTCTCTCTACTGTGGATTTTTTTAGGTGAATTATTCAATAAAATTTCAGAATCCCATTCTCAAAAAAAAATTTATTTCTATTCTCATTTTTTATATTATCGACACTAAGCCAGCTGCTTAAAGCTAACCAGATAGTACCAAAGATCCGTATATTGTATACAGGCTATCTGTACTTAGTGTTTATCGATAATTAAACGCTCTAATAAGAAAAAAGAGCAAGAAAGCAAAAAAAAAAACGATTGAGATATCAATTCCGATTCTCAATCATAAAACCAAAAAAAAGTAAGAAAACACAGAAAGTCCTTTTTACTTTTTATTTTAAGCTAACCAACCATGGAGGAGCCAAGACCCTCTAAACGTTCCAGGCCATTATGGTCGAAGGTTGGTTTAAGGAAGGCTGCAAGTAAGTCCACCACGGGTCTTCATAACCAAGTGGTGGTAAACTTCCCTGGGCCTCAGAGCCGATATTCGGCCGACACCCAAAATAAGCAAAAAAATCTTAGATCCAAAAAAACTATAAAACAAGTAAACCCAAAAAAAAA
>LSSL01000264.1:0-54880 GCA_001953115.1 Smittium mucronatum | reverse complement strand
ATATCAATATCAATATCAATATCAATATCAATATCAATATCAATATCAATATCAATATCAATATCAATATCAATATCAATATCAATATCAATATCAATATCAATATCAATTCCAATTCCTGTGAATATTTTCTTTAGAAATACAAAATTATCTTCACCATCTTCCATATGTATTATCACCGGATATATTAAATAAAAAAATATATTTTGATCTGCGGAATTTAAAAAAACAGCAGAATATCGAATATCTATCGGTATTTATGTGAAATCAAAATGAATTTTTCCAATTTAAAATTAATATCAAACATATTATTTTTAATCATGGAAATATCTAACTTTATATAAATTTTTTTAAAGAAAAAATAAAAAATTATTTGAAAAAACATACTTTAAAATAATCTTTTTTATTTATTAAGAGTTTATTTAAATATTTATATCTTCATATATTTGATTTTAAAAAAATCACTTTAAATTCTCAAAGGTCATTTTAACTCTATAATATCCTAACACTAAATTTTTTTTGTTTGGAGTAATGTCTATATCTCTTGCAGAATATTTTCAATATTTTAAGTTTTTTTTATCATATTTAATTTTCTTTTATAAAAGTTTAAATAAAATAAAAAATAAATTTCATTCAATTAGACTTGGTTTTAATCTTCCAGCAGCACTCTTAATTTTTAAATGGGTTGAGATAAACAAAAATATTATTATTCAAAGCATAACCTCATATTTTTACGAAAAAACCAGCTAAATCCAGTTATTAAAAAAAGCAGTTGTAAAACAAGATTTTAGTATCAGTATATTTGTAAAAATCTATTTTATAACAAGGTTTTATGGTCCAGAAATTTGAAAATTTTAAATCGGATTCCAATCCAGCCCAGCCCAGGCCATTCTCATTTTTAAAATTTTTTTGTTTTGAAGCTAACTTATAAATAAATTTAAGCTCTTATTCTTAGTATTTATTTGGATGTATTTTTTAATAATAAAAATATTATAAAAATAATTTAAATATATTAATGTAACACAAAATACAATATTTTTTGTGTGTAACCAAATAATTTCTATTTTTTAAAATCTTTTTATTTTTATTTGAGTGAGTTTCATACAATTTTTTCAAAATATAAGCATTTATACATAATTATACAAAAACATGTTTTAAAGAATTAATGAATATCGAAGTTAGAAAACTAAATTTTTTTATTAGTTAATTAAAAAATATTTTCCAAAAAAAAATATGTAAATAAACCAAAAAAGAAGCATTAAATATAGAAAAATTCATATTGAAAAAAAACCCTCAATTTTTCGATATTAATTTTATGTTATTAAAGTTGTACAAATTATGACTAAAAATCAAATTTTTTAAAAAAAGTGAAATGATTATTCTATGTTCAATATTATAAAAATTCTGCTCCATATTATTTATTAAAGTAATTTCATACTTTAAAATGTTTTTTATAGATATTTTTAACACCAATTTTTTTTAAATTTTTTTAAATTTTGTTTTTATAACTTTTTATTAACTTCAAAATATATTTCCCGTAAAAAAAAATAAAAAAAATATTGTCATTTTTAACATTATAACTAAAATATTTTTTTAAATCGTATAATTAAAGAGTATAGTCTAAATTTTAAAAATAAATAAATTGAAGTCATTTGGTTATTCGGGGTTTTTTATGTTTTTTTCTTTCAATAAATTAAGATCATATTTTTATAATATTTATAATTTTAAATATTATTGTATTAAGCTTTTTTTTTCCTATAAAAATTTATAATTTTTTTTATTATATTTATAAAAATTTAATAAAGAACTAATTGGATATATAATATTTTTTGAGAATTTATGATTACAAAATGGTAAAAATAATGGTCGAGGAATGATAGTAATAAAGAGACTATAATGATAAAAACACCTAATTAATAAAAAATTTCATCTTTATTACCTAAAAAAAACCAAAAAAAATATTATAGATTTATTGGATAATGCAGTATAAATTTCATTAAAATAGGACCTGATTAAATATTTATGGATTACTGTATCTATCATTTCCAATGAATTTATAGCTATAATATATTTTTAGTGAACCAAGTCATAAAAAAAACTAAAAATTATTTCAAAATAGCACTAATAATTATTTATAGGGGGTTTTGTATGTAAATTCCCAAATATATATTATAATAATTATTTATTTAAGATAAAAAAATAAATATTAGCGACTTTAACCAATAATAATTTGCTAAAAAAACATCAATTTTCAAATATGACATTTTAAACTGGCAAATTTCTACTTTATATTAATTATTTTGGAAAATACCGCGTAAAATAATAAAATCCAAATTATATTTAAAAGTTAGATATTTTTATTTTTTAAGAAATGAAGACAATTTTTTCATAAAACAATTTTAAAATTTTAATTTTCGTGTGCTAAAATCTTGGGCCGAAATTTTCGTGTTATAAATCAAAAATTATTATTTATTTATGGATTTTAAGACAGGAAAGAAATACTCGATAAGTTAAAACATATGTTTGCAGTGAGATATTAATATTTATTTAAAAATATGTTCGAATAATAGATCACAAAAATTTACGTTTGTTATTTTATTGAAATTTGGGTTGAAATTAAGCAAGATAAATTTAGTTTTTTTAATAAAATAACTTATTATCGAACATAAAAAAAAATCTTTACATTTTTATATTTTTTTAAATTCAAAAAATTACACTTAAAAAATGTCTTCAACAAGAAGAGTTATGAATAAAGATATTAAAAAAAAACCACAAATATATACAAAGTGGAATTAATTGTAGCATCCAATACTTCTATTGAATTCCCAAGTGGCATCGAAGTAAGCGAGCCATAATTCTATAATGGGATGATAAAATAACTAGGAGAAAACATATTTATTATAGTTTTCAAAATTAAAAAATTCAATTAAATTTATTCGATATGTGAGAGAAGTTAATAAAAGTAAAAATGAGAAAGGTGTGACGATAATAATTTACTCCTAAGCATAAATAGCTTATTTTAACGACGTATTTGCGTAATTATTTTTATTATGAAAGCTGGGCCATGAATTATGTATATCCGAACTTTAAATCTGTTTTATAGTCAATTTATCAGCAATAGTTGTTACAAGGATTTCAACAGAATATTATCTTCGTCTTATTAAGATTTAAACCCAATTTTACCAATAAATAGTTATTTTTAGTTATAAATAAGTAGCTTCACTAATCGATATTATAGTGCTTTATATAAAAAGATCATCCGTTTCGTTCCAGTATGGATAAATATTCTACCACTGAAAAGGTAATCACTATTTCTTAAAAAAAATAATCCTTGATCCTTGATAAAAAGTGTGAACCCATTAATTCTGTTTTACAGGTAAAATTACACGATATTTCTGTAACAAGGAAAATGGGAAATAAATAAATGAGTTTTTCGAAAAAACCTTCTAGTTATTACAGATCAAAGGATGAAAATTGATGTCATTAAGAGTATAACTAATAGACGATAAGATAGAGCAGATTTAGAAAAAAAATATTCAGAGTTTTTATTCCAAAAAAACATAATAAAATAACCAGAGATATAATAACCAACATCAATAATCACATGTTTACCAGATAAAATCAACTATTTAACAACTGGAAACTAAGTTTGATAATAATCCTCAGATTTAAGTCGAAGGATTGTATTACTAAACTTTTTTGGCGGATCTAAGTACATCTTTAAATTTATGAGAGATAAATAAACATGATCTCTTGATAAATTTGAAACCTTTATTGAAACATGTGTTTCCTCAACAAACTTTCATATATCAAAGTTCCCTATGAAAATGAATTATTAGAAAATCTATGACTATATTATGTTTAAAGAATTTAAACCTGTTAAAAAAAAACTGGGTAAAGTTATGAATAACAAGATCAATAAGCATATATTCAGGGATCTTGTAGACATAAGTGTTTTTAAAACTAAAAATGAAAGTTTCGGCCATAGACCTGCAAAGAGATCCTTTTTTTAAAAAAATAGCTTCTTCAAAACCAGAAATCAATGAATCAAATAATTAAATCTAATTTTTCTAATATAAAATTATGAATATAGCCTATGGTAATTATTTTTATCACAGAGATGGTTACTCTAATAAATTATGCATATAAAAAAATAAACCAATAAAAATAGCGTTTTTTTTTATTATTTAGATTTAAAATTTTTTTTAGTATAAAAAGCACATAATTATCATAATAAAATTATCCTTTCTCTATCACTCTTTCTCTCTCCTTTTTTTTCTCCATCAATAAGGCCATTAATATTTCAAATTTTTTTGAATTTGATGTTTTGAGTGAATTCGGTCTATTGGCAAATATAATTTTCTATTGAAGCTCAATTTTAATATATTGGAAGTTTATATTTTTCTTATAAAATAAGGCATGTAAATCATTAAATTCTTATAATTTCATGTGGAATCATCTGTTAGACTTTTATCGCCTAAAAAAACGAAATAATTCAGATGTAATTATTTCTTTATATTTAGATTTTTCGTATATTTATAATTGCAACTTAAATTCTTCTTTAAATTATAATTTCAGTTTATTAAAAACTTGTTGTTTTTGGATACGAATTTTAGATAGTAAGCTGCAAAATAAAACAAATAGTGATCTAAATTAACACAAGGAATGTATTTGAACTTTTTTTAAATAGCTATTATCAAATGTAAAAACTTTAAAATTCTTATTTTTTAAATTTATAATAATATAATATAATGTATGGTATTTAGATTTTTTATAAACCCAAATTATGGAAATAAAAGAATTTAAAAAACCAAAGGTATTATGGCAGCTTTTATATGTATTAATACTATATTTTTTATCTTATATTTGATATAATTTCAATTAAGTGTAGCTAAGTTTTTTTATAATAAGTTTTTTATTCTATATAATCCATTTACTATATTAGACTATTTTAATACACTTATATATAACTTATAATTTTTTCCATAAATGAAATGCGCTGAAACACATATTCGATCTGGTCAAAAAACATCCACTTATCAAAAACAACAACAATTATATTTACAATATACTCTATAAAGATGAGTTTTCACGATGTGTATTTTCAATAATAACCTAATATATATAATAAAAAATCTTATGTATATATTTATTTTACGAGTAAACTTGCTTGGTGTTATAATTAAAAAGTTTTTTAGATTTTTTTGTCATATTTTTTGCTCCTTTAATCCTAAATTTAACAATAATTGCCTTTATAAACCTTTAAAACATATATTAACCTCAATAATCCTTTAAAACAAGTAAATAAATCCTTCATGAAAATTACTGAAGTAATTAATTTAGTTTCAGCTAGTTTTAAATTAAGAAGATTCATTCTATAAAGTGTAATAAATTTTGGACTATGTTATTTTTTTAAAAGTAATATGAATATAAATTCCGATTTTTGTAATTCAAAAGCTTAAGGTCATGCTTTTTATGATAAATAAAATAAATTAGAAGATAGAAATTTAAAACTAAAATTAAGCTGAAAACATGATTCATATCAAAAGCAAGTATTACTGCTTCAATATTTATCATCGATTTAAAATTTAACAAGATAACCTATAGATAATTTGTGATTCTTATACTAGTAAGATGAAAAATATCATTTAATGGATATGTTTGTGTTTTCATTTTTTCAATAAAGTCCTTTTTACATATTTCAACGAATGTTTAAACTTATCAAAGGTAAATGACAAAAATAGATTCAATTTTCATTCACTTATAACATTTTTAAATTAATATTAAATCTTAATAAGCCTGGTTATTCAAAATAAAATGAGAATAATTTCAAATAAAGGTAATAATTTTTTCTTAGGCCTTTAATTATTAAATAAATTATATTGGATATTTATATTTTTAGACATCATTTTCTGAAAATTCAAAACGTAAAAAATAATAAAAATTTCTAGTTTTAGTTTTTTAGCGTCAGAGGTAATCTCTGGCGTAAAAATTTCAGTCTATAATTAATAGCACTGTATATTTATTTTTACAAGATCTAATTTAATAAAATAAGGATATTTAACCAATTATCAAGATATTACCAAATGATTATAGATTTATCTGTAATATAAATATATTAAATAAGTCTCAATTATTTATAAATTAGGCATTAAAAATATTAAAACAGGTTTATATTTGTTAAAAAGTTCTTATTTAAAAATTAAATCGCAATTTAAAAAAAGAGGTATACCTTTAAAATATGGAAGAAATATTTTTTTTTAATTGGGAGCTTTTATTATTTTTGGTAACTCATTACAGTAATTCCTCTAATAATACCAACAACATTAATAATAATTTTTGTAAGCAATCTTGGTCATACTTTAATATAGATAAATTGATAAATAAATCGTAAAAAATAAATTTTTATTTTACAAGATTTAATACTGTTTTTCTCGAAAACAAATAATTTTTTGAGATAAATTATATTCGCTGAAAAATAATGATAATAGAGTTGAAAAAATATAATAAAAATGTTAAATTTAATGCATTAAAAGAAAAAATTAGTAATAATTCTTTGTAAAAAGGTTTTTTGAAAATAATTTATATTAATATTAGAACCCATATACTTTATTTAGGATTTTTAAATAATTTTTTAGATTTTAGCTCAAAATTTTTGAAAAAAAAAGTTTAATAAATAGTAATTTATTCATTAAAGTCATCCTGATTAAAAATATAATAATAATTTTATATATGAAAAATTAATAAACTAAATAAAAAAATCCCTCTATCTACAATATTAACAAATACTTGTGATTTTCAAAACTAAACCTGATAGTTTTATTACATAAAAAAGGAATTATTTTGTTTTATTTGGCATATTTGGTATATTTTGCGATTTATTATTGAAATTTATACAAGTTTTAATTTTTTGAATTTATTAAGGGATCCGAATTATTTAATATTATTAATAAATAGAGGATGCTTCTATTTAAAACTATATATAAAAAAATCATTATTTGCCAATTATATAATTTATTTTATGATTATATCTATTTATGCATTTTTGTATCCAAATAATGATGATTTTAATTAATATTGTATCGAAAAATTTATTTTTTATTAAAATAATTATTTATGAGTAATAAGCCAAGTTTCATCTGTTTTTAATATCTAAACACTAATTATATATATATAACCTTAAAATAATAAAAAAGTTAAGACTAGATAAAAATAAAAATAAAAAATTTCGAAAAAAATATCAAATAATATTTAGCATTTAGTCATTTAATGACAAAAATAATTTTGTTTTTTTTGTTTAAAAAATATAAATAAAAAATTATGAAAAATGTTTACATGTACTAAATTTTTTATTTACTAACAAGAGAAGATAGGAATTAAATAATCTGGGTTAAAAAAAAGAGGAAATAAAGGGATTAAAAATAGAACATGTATGAGAAAATATGGAGAATATGAATTATAAAAAAATGAAAGAGGATAATTGAAAAGATAAATAAATGCTAATTTAGCTCATTTTAAACTTTTTTATTCAATATCCTAATAATTTGTAAATGATTTTTAATATTTTTACAAAAATTATTTATATCAATATGAAAACAAATTCACTATTATTATTATTTTTCATAATAAATTTAATTTACCTTATAAATTGGAGGTTTGAATTAAAAATATCCCTTTACCTGTTTTATTATTTAGAAATTTTTATAATATATGTATATCTAAACCAAATTTGTGTAATATGAATGTTGATGAATTAGTTATTTAGGGATAAATTAATTAATACAAAATTTATTTTGTTACATTTTTTATGTTTCAATATGAATAAAATTTTAATTTGAATTCAATATTTTTATGAATTTGAAATTCCTAAATAAGTAATTTAATTGTATTTTTGTCAAAAAAATTTTGCAGGAAATATTATACTTTATTTATAAAAACATTCAAACTTCAAATAATTTTTTTTTATTTAGGAAAATTGAATTATTTGATTTTGGCAGTTTTTTTTTACTTAAAAAACAATCAAATTATTTAAAAACATATTTAAGTGCACTTAATAGGCTAGATATCAAGATTTGATTATAGCTTACACTGAATAATATATTTTATTCCACCAAAAGTTTTTTTTTATAATTTTAAATCAATAGTTTTGTAGCTTAAAAGCCCAAAAAATGAACAATATAAAAATTAAAGCGGATTTTTTTATAATTAAAAAATATGAATGTATAATTATTCAATAGAAACTATTGACTTAATAAATTTTTTTCGTTTTTTTATTCATATATGTCAAAATCGATAAGATAGAGCCATACAATTTTAGTGGTATATAAATAGTCGATTTACCTGAAGATTTATTAGTTAAATTTTTTAGATAAATTTTTTTAAAATAATTTCGCAAATTGAATTGTACTTTAACTGTAAATGGGAATTCTAAACGAAATAAAAACTCAAAATCAACTAATATTCCAAATAAAACTCCATTTTATCAGTTCCAAACATTTAAAAAGAGAAAAAAAAGTTTTTTTTATAGTTTTATTAATCTATTATGAATTTTGAATTAAAATTTTTTTTCAACTGAGTTATTTAAAGAAGACTTAGGATAAGTTTAAAAATATATCATTTTTTCAAATAGTTAAAATATTAAAATAAACCAGTATTATTCAAAAAATTATCTTAAGGTTATAACAATTAATTTTTTTGGTTTTATGAGAAGGTTATATTTTTATTATATTTTTGATAAAATTTAAGCAAAATTTTTAAATCTAATCGATTTATCCTGAATAAAATTATAAGCATTTTCAAGTCTTCACCCATGAAAAAATTTAAAATTTTTTTAAAGGTGCATAATATTATACAAATATTGGAAATTAAAATGCTTTTATAAAGAATATATTGATAAATAAACACTTCTTACATAGCAGACTTCAAATTTTAACCTTCATATAGATTTTAAATTTATTATTATCTTTCCAAAATCATCGGATGTAGCTAATTAATAGATAAAATGATCCAAAACAGTAACTAAAAATTCTAATATATATTTTTCTCGAATAAAAAGATTTTATTAAATCAAAGCATATTTTTCATTCTAATTTTGGCATATATATATATATTTCGTAGAAAATTTATTTTGATATTTTATAGCACCGAAAAGCTTAGTTAAAACTTTTTTTAAGTAAGATGTGTTGATATTAATATTAATAGCACATTTAAATCATTTAAATTTAATAATATCAAAAATTAATGTTTAACCCTGGCATTTTTCAGAAATGAAAATTATACAAGTGTTGAAGTAAAATTTATGTATTGTTGATTTTATTTAAAATGTCTTACTTTAATTTTTGTATCCTCTCACAATTTTTTAGGGATCCATAATATTCTACGTATATTATTTTAAATAGAATAATCTTGCAATTAAATATTTTTTCTTGACTTAAGTTAGTATATTTCAATCAAAATATCGAGGAAAATAAGCTAAATTACTATAAATCTAATATCAGGAATGTAAAAATCATAATAATCACCTTCATAGTAAATTAATATACCGAGATGTTATTTATACATATATAGATTAAATTAACTACTAATATACTTAAGATTTTAATGGTAACATAATTTAAAGGTTACATAAAATTTATCCTTTTTCCTTGTAGATTTTAAAAACATCAATTTACTTCACAATTATTGAATTTACCAGAATAAAGCTCTTATTATGCCTTTAAAATATATAGGAAGCCTCAGAAACACTTAAATTGATCCCGAGTTGATCTAGGTCGCACCTGAAAAATCTTCAAATGTTATATGATTAGGGGTTTTTTATTCCTTTGATGAATTAAAGTATCTGTTTTTTTTTTGCATTAGTATTTATGTGTATTTAACTTATAATTAAGTTTATTTACAGATATTTTAATTATTAGAGATACATCTGCGATTGTCAGAGATAAATTTTAACTTATTTAAAAATTTTTTTGGGCGCACATTATTATATAGTTTGAGATATATATTTTTTCTTCTTGAGTAATTAATTGTAAGGATTAGGTTTAATGGGATAATTTGGATAATAAAAGGTAAACGGATACAAAAGTTAAAAATAGAAAAGATAGGGAAAGAGACAAGTTGAAAAGTTTAGCCATCCCAAAAATGAATAAGCTTCCTTATTTATACCATTTTCTATTTTCTAAAAGTCTTTTATGCTTATGGGAGGATTTCTTAATCGGATGAAATATTCGATGCATGAACTGAATATATTGGTTCATTAAAATGATTTTAAAATTTGTGCTGTTTACTTTTATTTTTTTGGATAGATTTTAAAGCTTTTAGGGAATCTCCATTATGTACTTTCTTCTACTACTTTGCAATAGTTGACAAGAGTTTTTGCGAATAAACCTAAATATTTTGGGAATATTCGGATTAATATAAAAAATACCATTCGAAAAAAAATGTTATTAACTGTTTTGGATCTGTGAAGCCACTCTTTTTTTTGAATAAGATAAAAAAGTATTATAAAAAAATAATGAGACATAAATAGGAAAAAAATAGAAAGATTATAGTATAATAGAATATAATGAAAAATAATATAAATAATATGTATAAAATGTTTAAATTTTGCCATTTTTCATCATAATTTCGAATTTCAAACTATATATATATATTTTAAATTTTTATTCATATTAAACTAAAAATAATTTAATTTAGTTTCAAGGATGAAACTGACGTATAAACTAGTAATTTACCATGAAATATTATATTAAAAGAGAATAATATTCAATTCAATAATATTAAAATTTGTAAAATAAAAATGAAAAAATAAATTAATAGGATCTTTTAATAATTATTTATAATCTAATCAAGAATTGAGAGTAAAAAAAATACCGATAACTTTTAGGATGTATATTTTACAAATCGGATGCGCCTGGATTATTTAAAAAGCATTTAAAATTTACAATCAAGAAATATTTTCACCCGTGGAATAAAGTAAGAATGAGAAAAAAAAGGATAGTTCTAGGATAAAAAATTTTTTAGAAACAATTTTTTATGAAATACTTCATTTTCAATGGAGTAAATAAAATATTTTTCAAAATATTTTTTTATTTTATTTTTAGTACCACAATACACAGAAATTTAATCTTATTGGATATACAAAGAAATGATCTGTGAGAGTAATAGTTAAAGAAAAAAGCTAAAGGGAAATTTAAAATAAGGATATGCAGAGAAAATAAAATCATCCAGGAGTAAAAGTTTTTTATTTTTGACGAAATTCAATTACATTAACAAATAAATAGATATTTCGAAGATCATATTGTTAAAATTAAATCAACCGTCCAAGTGTCTGGAAATATAAGAGGAGATTTTTCGGTATGGTTGGAAATTTAAATTCGGGTATTTTTAAACTAACTTAATAACAATATAGTATTTTTCAATGCTTTTTTTAATTATTTATTTCATGGAAAATTTATTCCGTCTTTGGGAAAAAGTAAGTCTATAGTAATGTTTATATCTAATACTCGTATATAAGTAAAATATTAGATATTTTTATTCCGAGTCAGTAAATTATTAAAAACATCTGATTATATTAACACCTCATTTAAACCCAGTAATAATTTTCTTTAGCTATTAATTCAAGATGAAAATCATTTCTTCCAAAAGTGATGATTTCTATATGATTAATTAAAATTTATATGCTTTTATTTTGCCAATTAAATTTATGTTATATTAATTTGAAAAAATTGATTATTGGATTAAAATTAGGCTTATAAAGAGCCCATTTATAATAAATGCGATTTTGCAATTGAAAATCTTATTATAAATAAAATTTAAATATCTTTTAAATCCAAATATGATCCTTATTTTTTTTTAAAAGCACAATGTTTACTTTATAATATTAAAGGATTTAAAATTATTCACCATTATATTCTACGTTATTTATCTTTTTTAAATATATCAGCTTAAAATTTTATTAATTATTTTTTCATCTGATTAAAAAAAAAATAGATGCTATTTAAACGATCCTCTAAAATAATATATATACCTTTTAGAATAGGATTTTTTAGATGAATCCGAAAATACCAATATTATAATTTTATTCAAGAAAAATCCTCATAATTATTTCAAAAAAGTGTCCAAAATTACATAATATAGATTCGCTAATAGTCTTAAAATGATTCTATAACTTATAAAATTTTTTTTTCTGTTTTTAAACATTAATTTTATTTAAAATATTTTATATTTAGCTGAAATAAGAGTTTAATTTTAGTTGATTGTTAGTTTGAATTTTAAATATATTAAATTAAAACATGCTAAAAAACGAATATTAGTATATGTATTATTGAAAAAGTTTCTATAAAAAAAGTAAATATTTGAAACTTTATTAAGACTAAAATAATAAAACATCTTTATGTATTAAAAAAATTAAAAATAAGAAAACGATAATTCTTATTTTATTCTGATTGTCAAAAAAAGATGGAAATTTTGGTTCTTTAAACACCTGCAAAAAACAATAAAAATATAGGTTAAAGATAAATTAAATAAGAACTATTTAAAATTTATAGAAGTTGAAGGACGTGCGTAAAATATTGATTATTAAAATAGTACAGAAATTTGGAAATTTTCAACCAAATATTTGGATCTAACAACTAGCCAAAAAACAATCATAGTTATCAAAATGAGGTTAAAAGGTTTTACAGACAAAAATACGTGTTTTTACACAAAATTATGATAATATATACAAAATATGCGGTTATACACAAATTTTCTTTTTTGGCCAATAGAGTCCCTTAAACACTACGTATTTATACACAAAACATAAGAACTCTTTTTATTTGACAGTTTTTTTAATTTAATTATATGGCTGATTATTTTTAATTACAGATTAATTTATCTGTAAAAATAATAGTCTAACCGACATTCAATACCATTTCTGGTGATTTAAAGTTTTATTCAATAGATTTCATAATTTTTATGCGCTATTTTTTTTTTTTTTGCACCCACATTATCAATTATAACCATTTTAGATGTTAATGGGATTTTATTTTAGCTAAATGCGGCTCAATTAAACTTTTAAAATTTTTTAATTAGGAAAGCAGCGAAATTTTATAGCAAATTATCTGCATTCAGAGAAACCACAATTTAGTAACTTTGGAATAATTTATCACCTTATAAATTATTAGATTAAATATAACGGTCAAATAAAAAGGGTTCTTATATTTTGTGTATGAATACGGACTTTTGAGGCATTTTATTGGTCAAATAAGAAATTTTGTGTATAAGTGCATACTTTTTGTATAATTGCCTAATTTTGCTTAAAATCACTTAGTTTTGTGTATAAATACTTTTGACCATTAAAACTATGTCTGTATCACCAAAATTTAAACGGTGGAATTAATAAAAATTGAAGCCATAAATTAAAATTCCATTAATTTTTAAAGATAATTAAGAAAAAGTCGACAGAATTCGAAAAATTCCGCATATTTGAGGTGAAAATCGACAGAATATATTTTTATCACTCATTTTCTGATATGAAAATCTACTAAATTCCACAAATATATGCAATGAAAAGCTATTTTACAAATAAAACTTTAAAATTTTTATTTTTCAATTTTTAAGAATGTAAATAGTATAAAATTTGTCTTTTAGAAATTTTATTGGAAAAAAAATGGGGTATTATTAAATAATCCAATTACTAGCCAGCCATTTTTCTTAATCTTATCCAATAATTTATCTTTTTTGGAAAAGAGAATAGAAGTGAATGGTTTTTTTTACGCAATTCATGAACATAAATATATAATTTAAAGGCCTACTTAGCTTTATATTTATCCGCTTTAAATTTAATATCTGATAAAATATAAACCAGTATTATGAAACCCAGCTTCAAAAATCCAGAATATAAAGCCTATATTTAAAATTTATAAAATCTATTAGAAATAGTGTTAAGAGTTTTTTTTATTAATCGATTTATAAAAAATATGAAGTTAATTCCTTTTCGCTATGCGATTTTTTGGAATTATAATTTATAAGTAAGATCTAATAGAAAATAAAATCAGCTTCTTAATATATTTTATTATCATTACACATTTTATTCTTATTTTTCAAATTTATAATATAGATTATAGCAATAAATCAATAAAACTTTTATCAAAAATGATCATACTCATGAATTTCATGGTTTTATTTGAAACATCCTTTCTGTTCAAACATATCATGAAATAAGTAATCTTATTAAATAAATTATATTAATAATTTTCATTCAAATAAAAGAGATTGAAAAATTAAAATATCGTGTTATTTTTATTTAATTTGATTTTTGAGTTTTTTAAAAAATAATAAATGTACAATTTCAATCTATATCAAGTTGGGTTTATATGAATTTTTTCGAAAAAATATTATTAGTAAAGTATAAGTAAATCAATATAACAATAAGTTGATATTCCTTCTGATATTTTTTTTCTTCATCTTTTTCCTTTTTGGGAAATAAATTCAATCGCAGATAAGATGCATCAAAATGATTTTTAAATAAATATTTTTATGGCTACACATATAAGTTTTCTAAAAAAATCATACATGCACAATATATGTCTCTATTTTTTTTTTTTTTTAAAGGGAATTTTATTTATAATATTTAAATACTAGAAAAAAACTAAAATAAAAATACAATAAAAGGGAGAAAATAATCAAATTTCATCCCACTCCCATCTGTCGCCCTAGCGGCTCCGTACCCACTGGGCATTGGTTCAAGGGAAAAAAAAATTATATGTCTCCATATTTGAATTTTATCTCTTTTAGTATCTATAGTTACTTTCAGCAAATAATTAATTTTTTTTATAAACTATAGTAGTTTATTGAATTTATTATAGGCATCATTTTGAAATCCGAATAAATTTCCGTTGTCATTAAAGTGTTATCAATTAAATTTTTTACCTGGAAGTAATAAGAACAGAACTCGAGCATGAAAATATTTCTTTATTGGTGTAGGTTATTAAATAATCCTCAATAATCACTCCATTTTCAAATTTTTCTACTATTTCTAAAAAATTATGAATTATTTCGTGACCTCTAAAGATCTCCGATTGAATTTTTTAGTTTTTAAAGTGAGATTAAGACTCTTCAAATAGTCATTTGTGGTTGAAGTATAATTAATAGACACCTAATACCAGCTAAGATATTTTTTTGAAATAATTTTCAATTAGTATTTTAATTAAATTATTTGTATCTGGAAACTGGAATTTTTTTAAAAATAAATCACAATAAATAATGAAAAAAATCTCTGCTCATATTATTTTGGATTTTGAATAAATCTGACTGTAATATTTTTGTAGAGGAGTTTTTAAATTCGAAATTTGAGTTATCATATTTCAAACTGTGAGTCCCAAACTATTAATCCGTGTGGAATTATTTTTGAACATAATTATAAAAATGGAAAATCTGGGGGAAAAACCAAGTATCAAATTTTTTAACTTGAAAATTTTTCAATATCCCTCAAGGATTTCTTTTTTTTTTTCAAAAATAAAGAAAAAAGGCTCTTCTTTCTCTTTTTACATTAAAACCAGAGATAAATGATAAAAAATCCCTTTTTTCCCCCTTAATCCCACAAAGAAAAAAAAACCCATCTGCCTTAAGGTGGAATCTAAATGAATATTTAAAGATTTAGTAAAAAATTTATAAGATTTTTCGTGCTCATCAAAATTCAAATTCCATTGATAATAATGTCTTCTCCTAAAAAGAAGTAACCGAAAATTTAATTATTCTTTAATTGAATAAAAATTCCTCTAAATTAAAAAAATAATATATAAATAAATATTCTTTTTTTGTTCAAATAGATAACTGATTAGATTATAGAATTTAAATCTACATCAATAACTTTTTTAGATTGTTGGGAAACGAATACCTGAAAATTATAACCAAAATCTGTTAATTTAATTGGGAATAAGGCTGTACAACATCTAATCATCCAATTTTTATTTCCCCCAACTAATTAATATGCAAATTTTAAAATTAGCATATTTTTTTTACTCATTCATTTTGTTGAAGTTTTTTTAGATTTCAATTCAAAATAAAACCTATTTTTTTTACAAAAAATCGTAATCGTAAAATTAAATAAGAAACCTAAAGAAAAATATCAATAGATTTGTAAAAGATTTGTAAAAGATTTCTTCATATGTAAATAGAATGCATGAAGCTACAAGATCCTAAGTTTGAATTTATAATAAGAAAATAATTGATTTTTTAACATTTTTTACTATGAAATCAATTATTTAAATATGATTTTAAGAATGAATAAATTTTTTTAAAAAAGAGATAAAATAGACTGTACCACAGTAGTAAAAAAGCTTTAAACTTGAGTAAAAGCTATTCAAAAAAAAATTTAAAAACTACAAAACTACAAAATATTATTGTGGTAATCAAAAAATTAAATGATTTTCTGGCTATTTAAGGATTCATGATTATTGAATGCATAAAAAAAAAAATCCAATATCACATTCAGGAACACGACCAATTCCAAAAAAAAGGGTGTGAAAAATAATATTAACAGGTATACTTAAGATAGTTTATACTCATATCAATTAAATCTCAAACTCAATTAATAATGTTTATTCGTGTCTATAAAAAAAATTTACTTGGTTAGAAGCAATCATAATTCAAATAATTTAATTAAATAAATATAAAAACCATAATTTTTGAAGATGGAATTAAAAATATTAATTCCATGGTTATAAAAATGAGCCCTAAGTTAACTATTATTCTTCAGAGCCTAGAGTTATAAAATTTTTGATTAAAAAAAATAAATGATTCAAAGGATCTCAAATCAACAAATATAAAATTAGATTCTAAATTCAAATCAATCAAAGGCGGTTATTCTCTTATTATATTTGAAATAATCAATGATAAAAAATATTTTTCCCGACATCTATAACTTATATAAGCAAATATGGACATAATATTATATCTGGGTGTTCAAATTAGCAATAAATGAATACGAAAATTTTGGAAAAAAATTCCGACCAAAGATAAAAAAATCCACTAAAATCTACCTATTTCACTGTGCAAAACTGATTTTTGGATCCGCGTTTCAAAAAAAATTAAGGGTGTTATCGATAAAAATAATGGGTATGAAGATGATTTAATTTATGGCTATTTTTATAATGGAAGTTGTGGAGAATGAATAGTTATTTCAATAGTCACAAGACATTTTTCTTAAAAATTGGAAAAATTAACTATTTTTTTTTGATATAATAGAAGAACAGAAAAGAATTTTCGTTAGAAACAGAAATTGGTTTGAGGGAATATTCATTTTTATGCCGTACGCAAACAACACAATATATAGATTTAATCGAAATATAAAATAGAAATTTACCTGATATAGAGTTTCAAACATGATATAATTTCTCAAATTTTCAAAAAAGATATAGAAAAATTCCGAAAAATTATATTCCTCTATTTCGAAAATTAGAATATAGCGAAATAATTAAATAGGGGGATAAGAAATTTTATTATATCATGGCTAAAAAAAAAGCTGAAATCTTGATATTTTGCACATCAAAAACAATGCTGAATTTTCCTCCTCCTCTTATTTTTTTTAAGGGAATTTTTTTTCAAAGTTAATAAAAAATTATATAAACTAATTTAAAAAAAATTAAAAAAAGTGAAAATTTTTCGAAAAATATGACCCAACTGTCCTCTACCGCTCTAGCAGCTCCATGCCTCGAAGGCATTGGTTAAAGGAAATCGAAATTTTTTTAATTGAAATATATATCTAAATTTATGTCCTTATATTTTAAAATTTTTGACACATTTTCGTATTTTTACGAAAAAAACATATTTATATACTTTAAAAGAGCATATTAGATTGGAAAAATGTTTATTGTTCATTTATTGAGTTTATAAAATAAAAAAAGTGTCCTTATATTTACAATTTTCTTATAGAGATAAATAGATCTGATGATTTGAGTATATCGCTACTTTCGAAAAAAAGAACTGCAGGCAGACCAAAGAAAATCAAGATTAACTTAAGTTTTAATAAACAATATTCATAAAATAATTTGGATTTTTTTTATTTTATCATTTTATCTTCAACGAAATCATATTTGATTAGTCTAAAAAAAATTTTCTTGAATCTGTTTATTTTGACTATGTAAAATTTTAGGGAAAAGAAATAACACTACTACTATATATATTTTTTGTTTTTATCATAAAATATATGCTGTAAAAAGATTGATTGTGAATATTATTTGATTTGATATTTAAATGAAAATGCTATAAATAGCATTTTGAATTTCGGAATAAATCTAGGCTGTCATTATTGATATATATTTGATGTGTATATATATTTTTGGTTGATAACTGATGTTGATATAGTTGAAATTTAATTAAAAATATATTTCTGTGTCCACAAAAATTAATTCCTTTATTCATGCTAAATAGAACCACAAATTAAAGGTTATAATGAAGACTAAATATTTCACTACTGTAATTAATAAAATAAAAATGATATATCATGTTACCTAAGTGCACTCTATCTCAAATTAAAATGAAATTGCAATATGGAAAACCCTATTCAAAAAAGAATCTTATAAAAAAGAATGGTTTATCATTAATTTAATTTAAAAACACATTTATTTTGTAATTTGATTTAATTTTTTTTTATTGCAGCCTTTTTATATCAAGGGTGTATAAAAAAAATGAAATAATTTCGAAAAAAAAAGGCAGATTTTGAATAAAATTGGCAGACTGTTCTATAGGGATAAATCAATGCCATTAATTTTTGCTTAAGGTTATTTCGTCTACTTTAACTACCTAAAATTTTATGATTAATTTTTTATTGGAAAAAGAAATTTGCATATCTCTTTAAATTATTTATAAAAAAAATCTAAATCTTAAATCATCTATTTATTGGTAAAAAAGCATAAAAAATTTCCAATATGTGAATTAGTAGTATACCAATAGCTCTGATACTGTTTAATTCAGAATCGTATGATTCTCAAATTAATAGTCAGGTTTCCAATGGAATTGGAAGATTTAGGGGATGGTTGGCATATTAATAATATAAAATCCTTATTAGATAATATTATTTTTATTTTCAAGGATTTTTTATTCCGTCATAAATTTTCGATGCATTATTTACGAGAGATATCGAAGTTTCTTTCTCCAAGCATTAGGAATTATGATAGTATGAATTATACATTTTTTTCAAATTTTTAAAATAGATTTCTTTATTTTTTAAGTTTCTTGAAAATAATAAGACTTCCCTTTTTTTTACAGTTGAATTATATAACAGCTTATTTATTGAAATTTATTTTTTATATTTTGTGATAGAGTTCCCCTAAATTATCCAATCAGTCTCCATCAACCTTCGTTTCAAAACAAGAAATCGTTTTTATCTAAAATATTGAAAATTAATTGTTTTATAATTTTTTTTTCATTTGATAGGATTTTTTAGTAAAATTTATTGTATCAAATGTGAATAGGTGACTATACGGAATATTTATACAGGTCAACTTTGTATTTAAATCTTAAATCTTAATCATTTTTGGGCATGGTATTTATTTTATAGTTAAAATTAAATAGATAATATTTGAAAAAAAACTTACAGTAAAATTTAATAAATATGTTTAAATTCAGCTTAAATAGTAAATAATCAAAATCCTATAATTACTTTGCTGAATTTTCATATTTTCAAGGCCAAAAATCAGTGGTAAAAATAGAATCTGTCGATTTTTACCCAAATATGCCGAATTTTTTTGTAATTCTGTAATTTTTTTTTTTTTCAATTTCATAGAAAATTTTCTTTTAACCTTAAAAATATACACAATAACAAGAAAAAATTTTTATAAAAAAATTGATTGCGTAAATATTCTATTATGGTGTTTAATGTGTTTTCGTGACTTTAAATTACCAAACTGAGAATTTTAGCTCTCATAAAATAGTATAAAAATCATTATAAAATAATGACTAAAGAAAAAATTCTTTGAAAAAAAACCTAATTTATAACTTTACATAATTAATCTATGATAAAATCACATCTTATGAATTAAATAAAATCATCTGATTTTTTAACTACTTTTAAAATTAAATTTTTTTCATTTTTAATGTATTTACATTCGTTTTTTTGATTACTTCAAGTATTTTTTCTGCTTAGATCAACTAATCAATAATTTTAGCTTACTGAAAAAGAAATTAGCTTTTTTTTTTTATCTAAAATATCTTATAAATAAATATAATAACAATACGTTTTTTATTAAGCTAAAAAAAGCTACATGTAAAAAAATATTTTTATTCAGAATTGCGAATCATTTTTAAAATTTAGTTAAAATTTAACCCTTTCTAGACACAGATTATATCGAATTAATTTTTAAATGCATCCAATAGCCTATCTTATATTTATAAATAGTAAACGCTGAAACAAAAATAAAATCCGTTTTTGCGCCACTGATTTTGAAAAAAATAAAATTTTATACATTTAATCATTTTTAAATAATTAAACCAACAATATCAAATCTATTGGATATTAAATCATATTATCTAAAAAGGGTATTTATTTATGAGCAAATATGTTAAATTAACCAATGTTTTAAAAATTTTATTTTATCCAATGGAAATATAGGAACAAAATATTAGCTTGGGTTATCCGATCATTTAGTTGGTTTTTTAAACAATAAAAATTTTATGATAGAAAAATTAATCTTTATATTTTTAGTACTCTGCATTGAAATTAATTTTTTTTTAAATTCCTATCAAAAAATTGAATCATTTTTTGGGTTCCATCCTGTATAATTTTTTTTAAATTCCCATCAAAAAAATGAATCATTTTTTGGGTTCCATCCTGTATAATTTTTTTTAAATAGGTTCTATAATTTTCAAAAAATTATAAGCTTATTAAAATTTCCCTAATGTTAAATCTAATCAAATTCACCATAATGAATTCTTCATTATTCTATTTGATCATATATTAATTAAATATAAATATGAGTTATACAAAAATTTTCGTTTCTATCGTTTGAGAATTAGGCTGATTCGTAGCATATGTTTATTTGAATTTGTTGAAATAATTAATAAATGCTAACTAAATCAAATAAATAGGAGTACTTTCAAAAGATTGAAAGTGACCACTGTGAATATTTCTGCTATTTTTACTTTGTAAAAAAAATCCTATTTCTCCCGACTTTTAATTGTTTATTTACAGTGATTTTTTAGATATTTATAACGACATTAAATGCTTAATTTATCATTTTAAACTACAATAGAAGTATTTTTCTTGTTAAATTATCTTTTAAATACTAATAATTTTTTTATCTATAAAATAACATCTATTTTGAAATTTACTAAGTAATACTTATATTTTCATATATTTTTTCTAATATAATTGGATAACGAATAATATTATGTTAGCGTATATTTAAATTATATTAAATGGTAATATAACTAAGTAATTTTTATTTTTGGCGAAAAAAAAATACGTATATATTTATTATTTCGGTAGTATTTCAAATAAATTTTAAAGACGTTTCTGAAATTAACAAACCAAAATATAAATCCAAATAAATCTGTAAAAAGATATTCAAGTAAAAATATTACAGATTTTTTTTTATGACAATATTAATTATACCATAATACAATTTTCTTTCTCATAATAATGCTAAGAATATTTAGGGAAGTCCAAATTCAAACTGAAAATTTATCATTCCTTAAATTTGGTTAGAAGATGAGATTTAATTCTGACTTAAAAAAAACGATCTTAAGAAAGATATTTTTGGATAAATAAAAAGTAGGAGTCCCAAAAAAGACTTGTATATTTATAAAAAAATTCAGAATTATTTAAATTCATTGAATGATTTAACAAAATTATTATCGCAAAAAGTAATAATAGATAGTTACCCCATTTTAGTAAAAAAAAATATGAACTATAACCATCTGCATGACAATGACTCATATTTACGGAGATAAAAAAGTGTTTACACATATTTTTGTGGATTTTGCCTACTTTTTAATTAAACCAAATATTTGATTTACTTATATTTAAAAATAAGAATTGAATTTATATAAATTTTGAACTTATAAAAGAGATAAAGGTATTATTTATATAATTCTATAATAATTCCATTTTCTAAATCAAAATTAAATTTTCTTGAAATTCACTGCGACATATAATTGATAATTAATCCTTCTTTTATTCATCAGTAGATCTTTTTATTAAATAATCAACTTTTAAAATAGAAAAAATTCTAGATATACTATAGATGATGATATGATAGAAAAAATTATTCAATTTTTTTTTTTTGTAAATTGAATAAACAGCTCTATAAATATTAGCTCAAATTGATTACAACCAAAATTAAAGTAAATCAAAATTAAATATATTCAAATCTCAAAAACCGAACTTTCAAATATAAAGAGATGAATTCGAAGTAATTTACAGAAATAAATAGTTAAATTTGAGACTAAATGTTTTTTCCAGTAAATAAATTGCAAATATTTATAACATATTTTAAAGATCTGATATATTAATTCTTGACTTATAAAATGGTGTATGATTTCCTTTCAATACAATTAATGAATTTAGTAATTCAAAATAAATATAATAATATTAAAAAAAATAGCGTGTAGTTTGATGATTTTTTAGATGAAAAAATTATTAAGCATATAAAATACTTGAATTAAATTAAAATTATGAGGATTTTTTTAAATTTTTTATATAATTGATTATAAAATTTAGCATCACATAGCTAATGATGATATACGTGTTGTATGTGCTTTTTAAAATATGTAATTTTGAATTCCAACTAATTTTTTTTGGTTACTATTGGACTAAGGCATTTTTTCCATTTTTTATTTCAATAAAAGAAATTAAAAAATAGCTGCGATATTAATTTTAAAATATCCAATGGAAATTAGGGATAACATTTTATCCCGTTTAGTCATTTCATACAAAAAAGTTCCTATATTGACCCAATAAAATCTTGTCTTAATAAAAGCACTTTTTATTGGACCATAGCGTTAAAAAAATAGCCATACTTTTTGGATAGTATTTGAAAATAGCTGAAGAAAAATAGAGCCTTTCCGTTTCCAAATTTATACAGTTTTTCATAATTTAAAAAAACCTTAAAATCTAATAATATAAAGAAATCAGTACATTGTTCGATATGAATTTGAATTTAAAATGTTTTTTTAATGTTCCAGGAATTTTTTACTAATGGTTATATTTACTTATTTATATTTTGAATAGTTTCAGTTTGTGATATGATTGCAATAGTGAGTGCGATTGCGTCAGTGAATGCAATCGAATTTGTAAATTTAATTTTAAAATTTTTTGCGTTTGAGATTTCGAATGAAATATTACTTGTAGTTGAGATTGAAAAATACTATATACTTGCGTTTAAATTTTTATTCCTATTTACATAAATCTAATAATTATTACTTAGGATTTTTTTTCACCATAAGAATGCCATTTTTTTTTATTGATATCAATAATATACAATATTTATTGAATTTATAACTACTAAATATTTCACATACTCATAATTAAACTTAGATTTATTCTAAAAAAAATCCAATAAAAGAAAAAATAACTACTAAATAAATAAAGATAAAATCTCAAGATAATTTAGCCGGTTTTACTTGACATTGAAACGAACTAAATTAGATTTTTATAGATATAAGATTATTTTTTATAACAAAGATTTATTAAAGACATGAAAATTTTTGATATTTAATTATAGCTCTAAATAAATTATAAAGGTCTAATATGCAATGCTTCTTATGGCCAAATGAAAAAAAATTGGAAAAAAATTAAACCCGAAATATGTACTATTGCTGATTTATATGACTTATTAAAGTTAAATGCCATTCTTTAAAAGCAAAAATTATAAAAATTAACTATAAATTATAAATGATAAACTATAATACAAATAAAGAATTTAGAAAAAAATGGGTATGATTTTTCAAAAAAAAAATTTAAAGTCATTCTCATTTACAATTGAGTTCATAATTGCAAAAATAAACCCAAAATAAATTTCATTGAAAATAAAAAGGAACATAATAACTTAAAGGCAAAAAATCAATGCCTGTATAATACGCCATTTAAATTCTTCTATCCTATCAATTTCAGTAGAGACATGAAATTCGCAGGTTTTAGCGTTTTTTTAAAATAAGAAAAGTGATTCAAACTTTATCTGAGAAAAGCTCTATTATTTTTAGCTATTTTCAAATCCAATATAAATATCATGGTTATTATTTTTAATGCTATATCCAATAAAAAGTACTTTTTTAAGACAATATTTTACTGGGTCAAAGTATGAATTTCTTTATAATGAAACGACTAAAAGGGATAAAAGATTATCCCTAATTTCCTTTGGATTTTTTAAAATTAATATTGCAGCTTTTTTAATATTTTATTGGATAAAATTACAAGTTTAAAAAGGGTATTAAGCCAATAATAAACATAAAAAATTTGTAGAGATTCAAAATTGGATAGCAAATAAAATTAAAAATAAAATCTCAAATCCACATGGGTCTCAAAACTTCATACAATATATGGAATATTCTTAATCAGGGGGGCATTTTATAGTGTATCTCGTTTCAGTTAAAACTCCAAAAAATCATTTTTTATCTAATAAAAGGAAATATTTATCATCAAAAATAACTAATTGCAATAGATGCGATTCAAATTTTTAATCGGAATATTAGAAAAATAAAAATTCCTTTTTATTTAGTTCAATATAAATAACTAAATTTAATTTAACAAATGTATTGAACAAATATAATTAATAAATAGTCAGTAAAAGTTATATAAAAAAAATGTCCTATTCATTAATAATCTCCCATATATATATTTGTGACTAAAGAGAATTTAAAGGGTATTAAAAAATATTAAAAAGAATTTTTTTCAATTTAGACTAAAAGGAAAAAAAATGAAAGACCTTTTTTAGGAGTAAATCCAGGATTATTGAAAGTAAAATAATAAAAAATGTCCGAGTGGATTCTTTTTAAATCAATAGCAACTAATCATACCTAATCTTTCTTCTTCATATTTTTTATATATTCATTTTTGATTATTAAAAAGGAAATTACTTAATTTTTTTCATAAAGAAAAAAATCTCTTTACTATATTTTTAATACATTGAGTCTTTTTTGTTATTGATAACTTCTTTTTTATTATGAATTTTATTATTTCTTTATCATTTCTTAATATAACTACTAACCATTAAAAGATTCTTAAAAAAAAAAAAGTTTTAGGATAAACGTTTATCTTTTTACTAAAACTAGATTTAAATCTAGTAATCAATTTGGATTTTATTTTAAGATATAATTATTTAACGAAATGCTCTAATTTTTTAATAAAGTTGAATCAAAAGATATTGGACTTTATTTACTGAATAAATACCTTAAAAAAATCCTAGACTTAGATGTATACGTGAGGATATGGAAAAATACTAGAAAATATGAAAATAGATTTAATACTTAGAGTTAATAATGGTTAAATTTAATATTAAATCAAATCATTGGATTTTGAGATTAATTCATAATTATATTAATTTAAAATATTTTCTTATAAATTTTAATTTTTACATGAAAAGAAAAATTCTAAAAAATAAAGTTTCAAAACTTTTTATACTACTCAAACCCTAATATCCTAAGAAACTATAAAATCTAGTCCTAAATTTGGCACAAAAAATTAGAAACATATTTTCAAATCAACTAAAAAAAATTGTTTAAATTATGTGAAAAAGTTATTTGCTAATAATAATAGTAATGTTGATAGAGCTTTGGAGCCTGTTATGAAGAAAATATTGAAAAAAAAATAGGATTATATTTTCTAATTTTACAAAAGATTTAGATAGTAATCTAAAAATAGGAGATTTAAATCTATAGATCAAAAAAAAAAGAATGAGAGATTTAAGAAGAATTTTAATTCGGATTTTTAAAACATTCTCATAAAATTCCAAATAAACTCACAATTTAATCAAAAAGAAATATTAAGTTTTAGATTCTTATTTAAACCATCAATACAGAAGAATATATTATAGCTAAAAAAATCTATTTATTTCTTTATAAAGAACTATTAGTGTTGAAAATTACATTTATTTATATTTTTATACAAAAAATTTATTCCTGGAAAAAAAATTATAGAATTTAAGCATCCTAATTTTTTTTTTAAAGAACCCAGGTTTTTTTTGAAGGTTAATAATACAACATATAGCTATCTTAATGGGTGCATAAACTTGTCCAGAACCACAAATAAAAATCCATATAAAGTTATAAAATCAAAATTTCAAGAGTCAAAATTGGTTTATGAGTTCCGAAATTTTCACAAGTCCTAAAAAATCATATATAACTTATTAGATTTTTTTTTTTTTTAAATTAAATTTTTTGGCAGTAAAAATCCAAATTTTCGTTAGATGCAGGAGAAAATGTTTTGAACTTTCAACTAAATTCTAAATTACTCTATTAAGTTGTGTATGAGTTGATTATTATCATTAAAGACACAGATATTTTCAAGTTATTTTATTTAATTTAACTTATATAGATATATATTCAGGATATTGAATATCCAATTTCGCTCATATGAAATTTAATGTCTGTTTTTTATCAGAACAGTGTGCACTACTCAATTTAAATTAGATAAAATTACTATCAGATACTACAGGTTCCAATAATAATAATGAGACTAATAAAAGACTATAATAATGCCACCCTCCTCTGATTTAATTTAATTTTAATATTTTCAATAGATAAAACAAGAAGATATTCTTATAAGACGATTAAAAAAATAAAAAATTACCATAAAATTTTCGCTAAACCAATAAATTTATCTTCATAGAAAACGATTATAGAATTTATCAAATTAAATAGTAATGTTCCAAAAAGTGTCATATTTTTTTATGGAAAACACAAGTTTGATTTATCGCGTACCTATTAATTCTATTTAATCTAGTTAAATAATTACAGAAATAGGAATATATTAAGTATTCATAGAAAATAATATATCAAATGAAAAAAAATAAAAGTGGAAAAACTTGCACTTTATTACTAAAAAAAATTAGAAAAAGTTAAATATTTAATACGAAAGGAACTGAAATGATGTAAATGCGTTTTTAAAGGTCTGATTTATTAAAATTAACAAGAATCCCTATTTAAATGTCTTAAAATAGGTATTTATTAAGATTATTCAATTAATTGCATAAAAAAATCTTGAAATAATTGATAAAATAAAGATTGAGTTTAAAATTATTATCAAAACTCTGGCAGAATGTAGAAATGTAGAATATATTTACAAATTAAAATTTAATGATAATTTTCTGGATATTATAAATTTTTTTATATTCTAGCGAAATATTTCAAACATATTATACATAGTTATTGTTAATTTTAACTTTTTTTTTTTCTATAATAGTTTACTAAAAAGAGAAAATATAGAACAGTAAAACTTTAGGATTACATGATATAAAAAAATACCTTATTATATTATATTTTAACTTATTACCTATATGTATTACAAGAAAAAGATCGTATTTTTTTTCCATTATAATTCAACTAAATTATTGTATTACATTTTTTACGTTAATATTTTTCGATTGAATTAAAAAGAAAACAATTGGCGGATATATAGCCCGATATTTAAATGATTAATAGTGGAAAATTCAAAGACATAAATACAAGATCATTATCAATGTTAGTGTGATAATATTAAATTGTGATTTGAATTACTGATATATTTTTATTGAAAACTCACAAAAAATACTATTAAATTAATAATTTTTGATACTATTATAGTCTATAAATGGCAAAAAGAGATGTCATTACCGATTAAATAAATGTTTAAAGTATTTAGTGACTAAATAACTGAATAAAAACATGGACTTGAATATAATTATAATAAAATTTAATTATAATTATTCGATAAATAGGAGAAAAAATTATTCTAATCACCCCAAAAAATCTTTTTAAGAAAGATGAATTTATTATATAAATTTTCTGAAAAAAAAATCTATAATTTTTTTTCTATTTTTTTTTCTTCACTCTATTTTTTGGTTTGAGATTTTCAATTATTTGTCTAATATATTAAATCTAGTTTTTAATTTAGCTGATAAATAGCATTCTCCCTTTCAAATATTTTCGTAGTTAAGACTAAACAAAACAAATTGTAATTAAATATGTAGTTCTGTTCAAAATCGTCAATAAACCGGCGAATTATTCTTTAAAATGTATAGGAATTTTTCTAAAAAGAAAAAATCTACTGATTATAAATCCTCCCTTAAAATAATAATAAAAAAGATTATCTGATTTTTTATGTTTTTATTGATTATGAAAAATATATTTTTAGATGTTCATTGTATTGTACTTTATTTCGAGATTTTTTCATAACTTTTCTATAAAAAATGAAACTTAGTATTATAATTTATAAACATAAATAAAAAACATTTATCGATCGAAATAAATCATTTTTTCTCTTCAAAATACATAATTTAAATTGAATTTAGTAAGCGAGATCAAAAGATAAAAATAATACTTTAAACTTATAACATCCTTATTTTTTATACTAAAGTTAAAATACAGTGTTAACAGTTGAAAAAAAATTTATGATCAAATTTGTAATAGATTCATGGAATAGATTTTTTTAGTACACTTATACTCGGAAATAATTTTAATTTAAAAATAAATTAAATTAAATTAAAGATCACTATTTAACAAGATCACATATTATCCTTTATCCTTTATTTATTTTTTTTGATAGATAGTTTTATTCATAGATTTATAACCGTGCTCATGGAAACTTAAAATATTGTTCATAATTCGAATATTTTATGGAGATAATAAAGAAAATTAATCATATTATAAATAATATATCTTGGATCAAAAAAAGTGATGGTTTCAAATAATTCATAAAAAGATTAGTAAAATCCAAAATTAATCAGAAATATTGAATATTATATATTATAATATTAATAGTTGGATCCTATAGTCGGTAAAATTATTTTTAATCTTTTTAGTCGTATTTAAAGTAAAGAAGCAGGTCAGCTAAGTTTTTGAATTCTAGAAAGAAATATGATTTTGTGTATTTTTTCATTTTCTTGAATTAGAAGCATCCCACTATTAAATTATTTTTCAAAACCTTTATGATTTTCGCAAAGTCAAAGAAATATCCCGATTGAATAAATTTTTTGAGTTTTTTTTAAAAAAATTTTATAACAATATAAATCTTATCAATTTTCTATTTAAACTCTTAAAAATAAGATTTCAAATTTCAGTAAGTATTTTGATAATGATTGAAATAATCTTACGTGCTTATTATTATAAATTGTTATTTTATTTCTTAAAACCAACTTCATAATCTATCACAGGATATCTCATGAATAGTTTTTTTTCTTAAATCACAAAGAACTGGGTTCTTTTTTTGGTTTATTCGGATATGCTTGATTTTAAAAATTTGGATTTATATAATAATAAATTACCTTGAATCATCTTTAATAATTAAAATATGGGTATTAAAATATTTATTCTTTACTAATATTAATTTACAAGTTTTGTTAAAATTTCTGAATAATTATTTTTTAGAGGGACTTGTGTTTTGAGTCATTAAATGTTATAATATTTTTTGAAACCAATATTTTTTTTTTATTATATAAAAAATATTATTTGTACTTTTTAATTTATCAGGAAAATGTGTTTTGGTTATTCCTAATACAATATTTTCGAAATTAACTCTATTACTTGAATAAAATCTAAATATTTACTGTTGAATTTAATTTTTTTTTTTTAAAAAAGAATCACTAAGCATTATTTTAAATTTTATTCTATCTATTTACCTTTTTGATGTTTGAGTAAAAATTATTCATTGCTAAAATATTTGGTTGGAACGAATATTATTAATGTCTCAAATTTTTCAAACGGATTTTCACTTCAATTTTAGATTTTTAAAACCTTTACAGCCTATATATTAATATATATATTATAGCTAAGTATATTTTAAAACATTGAAATTTTTGGTTTAATCTGCAATTACTGATGATAACTTAGAATATTTAGTTATTATTGACACAAAATTAGGTTCTATGTGCATACTTTATGCAATATATATGAACATAAAGAATTTATGAACGTTAAAAAAGCCCTTAATATATATATTTGCAAGGAAATAAACTAAATGATTATCTTATACCAATTGATATGACAAAATTTATCCCTATATATTTACAATTCAAATTAAATTTGATACTCATTTACTATCACTATTTTCATTTTAATTTTTTATAGGAATGAATTTTATTATCATTATTTTTTTATGGAACTTGATTTTAGAAAAAATTATCAGAATTTATTACCTCCTTTTTTTTACCGGGGTGAGATAATCGATAAATATATCTGTGTTTTCCAAGAGTAAAAGATGTAGCTTTTTCATACAAAATCTCCAAATATGCATTATAAAATATTAATGATTTTTATAATTTGGGAAATAATAAACTTATAATTTTATTCTTTTTGAATTTTTTAAATTTACATTTCTCGAAAATTTATGTGTGTAAAAAAGACATCACAGTTTGATAAATTTGACTTAATATTAGGGTCTGCTAATTTTATTACTATTATTTTATATGGCTGATCGAAATTTTTAATAATATCTAATATCTAATAATAAACTAAATTTAATTTTCTATTTTTTTTAAATCTTGGAATTTTTGATTATTTTAAAATTATTATAATAAAAAATAATGTCATAAAAGTTTACCCTTATAATATTAAGATTTTCTTTTTATGAATACTAAAATTCGATGAATTTTGTTATCTAAAATGTTAATTTTCATGGAATTGATTGGAATTTTAATTTTAAAGGTCTAGACTAATCGATTTTACCTGATATGACGTTGCCATTAATATATAAATCATTATTTACACATCAATTAAAAAGAATTTCCTGTCTTGCTTTATGGTTTAAAAAAATTTTCATTCTCAGATTTTTAGCATAATTTTTAAGCTGTGTTAATAAAAAAATATATTCAAACTATATATTTTTTGAATCTAACAAAGTATATCCATTTATTATCTATTTTGTAGTAATTATGCTCTAAAATTTAGGCCTTAAAAGACTGTTTAGCTGCATTAGAGACGCCTTGGTGTTATCCTAGATATTATTAAAAATCTTTAATTTTTTATAAAATAAAATCATTCTTTAAAATAGAGTTGAAATTTTCTCTGAAATTTATATTGGGGATTATTTCACTTGCTTCTAAGTCTTGGGGCAATATCCGGGATCAGTTATGTGGGATAAAAATTAATAATAATAGGATATAATTTTTTAGCAAGTATTCCTATTAATTTTATTACTTGGACCTTTCGGTGCTTTATAAATGCAGATTTAACAGTGTAAAAAAAATTTACGATAAGAAATTTTTTTTAAAACTGGTTAATAACTAATTTCATTTTATATAAGCAATTTAATAATATAATACAATAAATTTTGTTTACTTTAGTACATAGTTATTATCGGTAAATATTTATGAGCGTATAATAAATTTCTGTATTAACTGAGACGTAGGTTTGAACTTTGACCTGACAGAAAATTACACTATAGTGTCAAGGATAATAAAAAATTAACTAATACAACTAAATTTAAAAGCTTTAGATCCCTAAATTCGGTAAAAATACGAAAATTTTTGATTTAAAATACCGGAAATAATATTTAGTTAATAATTAAAAACACTTCGATAAGTTTTTAGAGTATTTTTATTGGTTTTTGCAGCATATGTTTTGACCTGACTTTGATTAATATTTCGTAGTAAATACTCTTAAGGAAATAGTTATAAAAGCTCTAATAATTATGTCCCAAATTCAGAAAGCAACGGAAGTGTAAATAAAGGGAAAAAATTAACGAATCCAAAATTTAAAACTTTGATAATTAACATGTTACTAAACCTCAAATTTACAGAATCACAATTCATGAGGTAAAAATAGGCTTAATATTTTATTTTTTTAAAATATATTTCAGTTCAGGAATTTTCATCCAGTACAACTAAAATTAGTTGAGTTTCAAACTTGTAATAAATTTGTAAGTGAAAAATTAACTTTTTTTTTATGCTGAATTTATTTTTAAACTCAATAAAAATTAATTAAAACACAAATAAAAAAATTTTGTAAAATTTTCTACCCAACTCCACTCCGCCAAACTAGCAGATCCGTGCCCGCTGGGGATTGGTTCAAGTACAAAATTTTTCTTTTTAGTTAATTTAATACAATGAGAAATAATACTAAATTTTCACTTAGATCCCAAAACTTTTTTATAAATAATTAAATATATTTTTACCCTGTTGAAATCCACCAATTTATTAGAATCTTTATTAAATTTAGAGCTCGTGATTTCACTTTTTCAATATCTCTCTAGAACTTGAAGCAATTTACAAGATGTAAATCTTTTATAATCCTCTTCTTACTTTTAATTGAAATATCCTTCGGATAAAAGTTCTAGTCTGTAACTATTACATAATTTCAAAATTTGGTCCACCACATTTCATTATTTTTAACACTGCCCTATATTTACCCTATCAGTAAAAACTGTAGAACTAAAAATAAATCCCAAAACAAAATATTTGAATTCTCTATAAACTTCGATAATTTAAATATTCTATTTTATCACCTAATAGAATTTCTATTAATCAAAAAATCAGGCCCATATATATTCTAGAACTCTAAAAATTCAAAAAAATAATTCTTTTTCATTTTTTTGATTAGAAAATTAATACCTATTACTAAAGAAATATTCTTAAATTTTATTTGGGATATAGAGAAAAAAATGAAAAATTAATTTAGATTACTCATTTTGTCCACAGGATTTATTTTTTTTAGATTTTGTTAAAAAACGAATTTAAAAAACATATAAATACCAAAACATGATAGAGATCTTTTATAATTATAAAATCAACGAATTATATATAAAACTGTTTTTTGTATCAAATCAGAGAAATTTTTTTAAAATTTTTGACCAGATAGACGCCACTGTCTCAAACAATAGTTTCTATAGCATAACATTGAATATTTTTATTGATTTATTTTTTTCAGAAAATATTTTTCAAATTTTTTAATCGGAAATAAGGATTTTAAATAAAAACCACCCAATCTAAACCTAATCCATAAAATTAAAAATAAATAATATCACTTAGGTAAAATAATTCTGAATTGATAGAATTTTCTCTAAATATGGTTCATAAAAGTTCGACTTCACATCTAGTTTTGAAGAAATAAATAAGTTTTTTGCTCATTAATTTTACTTAAATTTTGGTTTTTTGCACCTTTTTTTACTTAATGTCTTTAAAAAAAATCTATACTCCTGAAAATTTCACGATATTTAAATGGAAAAAATAATAATTTTATACAAATTTATTTCTTTTAAATAAATGAAAAATTTGACATAAATTGCAGTTTTTTATAAATATTTTTTTGACCAATATTTCTGGAAATGATGAAAAAAATTTTTTTAGCACATCTTTTCGATTAAAAAAACTAGATTTATTAATACTTATTTATATAAAATATGCGTATTATTACTTAAAAAATCTATTCTTTTTTATAATTTGATAAAAAAAAATACAAAAATATATTCCAATAAAACAAAAGTGTGGATTTAGATGATTTAAATTCGATAAAAAATAAGGGAAATTAGGGAATCAAATCATCTATTTATTTCAAAAAATACAAAATTGATTTTTTTCATTCCACTTTAAATATATATAAAATTTCCCAACTTGTCTACAGGATGGATTAGTACTACGAAAAAGCTATTAAATTTTTCATCTAAAAAAATTATCATGGATCCAGTTTTTTTTAAGCGAATCCTTAATTAATCAGGGATATTTAAAATTTCAAAGATGAGCTCGATAAATACAGTATAGAAATTAAATTGACTTAAAAAAATATATACACAGATATGAAAAGTGTATATTTTATTAAAAGTGATTACAAAAGAATCCTTTTAAATAAAAAAAATATCCAAATATTTTAAAAACTCACTCTAAAATATCGAATATATTATATATATTCCAGTTTTAAGTCTTCCAAAGAGGAATCCTTAATTTTAGTTTTTTGGGTTAAAAAATATTTCTAATTATTCTATCCCATAGTTGTAAGTGTCATAAGAAATGGAAATATAATATAATATATCGGGCTTTCGAAAGTTTTATTTAATGAATAAAAAAATCAATTTTTTTTTTTTAAATTAGATAATTTTTTTGCATATTCAGCGTCATAAATTAATAAATCATTGAAATGGTTTTATAATAAATAAAAAAAACTATCTTTGATTCCATAATTCAAATAATAATAAAGAATAATTAAAAATAACAATAATAATACAAACTCGGTAATACATATGTTCAGATGTCTGTAAAATGCATCCCATTCTACAGAATCAAACTTGGATTAAGCAAAAAAAATTTTCTATATAAATGGAGAAAAATTGGAGTTTTATATGATACAATATGTAATTTTTTTGATAATAATTTCAAAAAATAGGAGCCAGTACAAAAAAAAAACATTAGGAATAGTAAAAAATAATTATTCGGTAAACTTCAAAGGGAATATAATGGAGAAATATTTTTGACACAAATTTTCTGAAACCCAAAGGTGTTTAGGCATATATAAATAGTAATAGTGGTTTTAATGTTTTTTAACTTCAAAATTTCGAGAAAATAGAGTATAAAAAAAATTAAAAAGCTGAAATAAAAACTTTAGATCTAAAAAATATTATTATTTAAATTTGCAATAATTTTTATATAATGAATGGGCGAAGAAATATTTAAGCTAGACTATGAAATACGAATTTTTTTTAAATTTGATTCTATGATGAGCTTTTTTAATAATATCTTCATAAATTTTCAAAACGCCATCTCTAAAAGAAGGGAAATTTATTCTGTTAGCAAATAATTTTAAATGAAAAAAAAATTACTAGGCCCCTTCCACTTATCATGTAAACAAAAAATAATTTGATAATAGATATCAATTATTTTCACAAAAGAAAGGGGTCTGAAACCTAAAAAAATAAAGAAAACTAAATTTTTGAGCTAAAAAAAGTTTTTAGTGAGAAAAAAGATATTCTGACTTGGTTTTATAATAATATTTTCTTCATTTTTACTGATATTTATATTGATGATAAATATTAAAATTAGAGTTGGAATTGAAATAATTTATTGAATAAAAAACAAAAAATAAATATTAATTTTATTAAAATAAATTTATTACATCTAATCATTAATATATTTTAAAACTATAGACACTGTTCAAAATTATTTTTATTGTGGATAGTTTATTTAAATATATTGATAGCTAAAATATAAACCTAAATGTTATAAAAAAAATCATATAATACTAGCTAAGAAGATTATTTATTGATTCTAGATATTTTTATTTTTTTCATATCATTTTTATTTCATTACCATATTACTTAAACTGCACTTTATGATAGTTTTGAAGAATAAATAGTGTTAAAATGTTAAAATTAATAAACGATAAAGGTTTGAAAAACATATAAAAATCGAATTGATATTCTCGAGTATAAAAAAACATATTTATGATGAACGATGATAAAATTTCCACAAATTTCCACAAAAATACTCACAATTATCGCATTTCACACAGAATTATTCCATTTTTATAAAAAAATTTATTTTTTATAATAGAAACGAAAAAATTATCCTTTTTTCTTTGGTCAAATAATGTACATATTTACCAATAATATTAGAATTAAAAATTAAAAAATCGAACTTCGATAAATTTATAAATTGTAAATACTGCATAACCGTTAGTCAACTATCCCAATTTATTCAATATAGGTTGGACTATATCGGATGATAGATGTAACTTAGATTCCCTCTAGGCACTCAGCAAGTGGATTGATAGGTAAATAAATCAGTTCTGATGATATCAATCTTTTATATGCCCTATATGCATTTTGTTGTTTTTTAATCATATTTCTCACTAATTTTTCCAAAAAAAAATTCTGTATAAAAAAAGTGAAATTCCTGACTATCAGATTTTCGAATAGTAAAAAAAATAACTGCTGAAATAATATAATTAATCTATAGGATAAAAATATGGTTTTCAAAGCTTAATAAACACTTTTGAAAAGTACTATAAGTGAAGCTTATTAAATTTCTATATATCCTTTTAACCATTTCATTTGAATAGATAATAATCAGAATAATTCTCATGAAAAATAATAAACCTTAAAAAAAACCCTTAGGCTCTATCATGGCTGTGTAAATAACATGATTTTAATAGGGTATTCACCACTAATAATTTTTTATCATTAATTAAACAAAAATTAATAATTTTTTACGTAATTATTGTTAAATATAAAAAAAATGTGCAAAAAGATTAACAAATTGCAATTTCACTAAATTTTGAGTCACCTTGCATAAATTAGTGCAAATTTTAGTTTATTCCATTCATTTTAATCAAATGATATTAATTTTTTAAATGTAAACCCTTAAATGCCTTTTTTTAAAAAATTGAATAATATTATATTTTTTTGAGGAACATGAATTTCAAATTTTTTTAATATTAAGAAAAATATAATAGCTGAAGTAAAAAAGATATTTTATATCATCGATTATGAATAAAGATAAAATTGGCTGAAGTTCTTACTAATAGATGGAAATTTTTTCATAATAAATCTGAAATCGGATACCTTAATTTTTTCTAAATCAAATTTATTTATTATTTAAAATTTGGAGTTTTTTACATAACTTGAGTGATAGAATAAAACGGGATACAAATTTTGGATAAATGACAAAATAGCAGAGTATAAATAAATAGTTCAGTATAAATAGACATATGTAAGATTATTTTTAATCTATGATTCAGAAATAAATTTTTATTTTTCTTATAATATATTCCGGTTTATATAAATTTTTGATCTGCACTAAAAATATTTTTAAGTTAGAATATAGGTTAATCAATATTTTTATTTATCATTCTGTGAGATCTGAAAAAGTGTGCACCTTTAGACTCTCTATTATATAAATAGGTTGAAAATATACTTTTAAATAATGGATATAATATTTTTTAGAACATTAGATTTTTCCCAAAATTTTCTGGATTTGAAACCCAAAAATCATATTATTAACAACTTATTAAAACGTATATATATCCATTCATATTATTTTTAATAAACCATGTATTATATAATCTATCTCTAATAAAGTTAAAAAAATATCTATCATTAGAAAAAAAATTCTAGAGAGAAAATTTTTTCTGTAAACCAAATATATTTTGTAGCTATTTAGAAAATATTAATAAAAAATCGATAGTAATAATAAGTGTAATAATTTTTTACAAAATAAACTTTAGAAATCAAATATCAAAAAATAAATAATTGTTTCTGGTGACAAATGGACATAACTTAAACTTTGCAAAATGGTAATTATTTGCTATTATCGAATATTATTTTTTTAAATAAAAACGATAATATTTCAATATTTTGTACTCGTTCAAAAAAAAAAAATTAGTTGAGGTCGAAAAAAGCCCCTTATATCAAATTTTTTTTCTCTACAACTTTCAAATATTTATAATTGATAAAAATTTATATATTCTAATAATTTTATTACTCCATAATAATATTTATTTTCCAATAAAACAAATTCTTTTTACTGGCTTGTGATCACATTCTAATTCTTTTAAATAAATATTAAATATTCTAAATTTAAAATAATTTGATTTTTTTATAGCTCAAATTTGCCTTTTTTTTTTTCTATTCTCTATTTTTATTGCTCCAAATATCTATCAAAATTTTTTTTTTTATATATAATAAAAATTATCTTTTCATTTACTCCTAAAAAAACAATAACATATATATATCGACGAATCAATATTAAATTTCTTTGAGTTTCCATTATAGAATACAATTAGTGAGATGAATCTTTCCAATTCTTACGATTACGATTTTGAAGATCTAAATATTTTAACTTAAAATTTTATAAAAAAACCGATGAAAACTTTCCAAATATCACATAAATTTAGTGGCCTAAAGAGTTAAAAATAAATGAAATGGGGCATTTTTTCGAGTTTATATAAATCAAGGACAAGATTTTTCCTTAAAAAATATTTATCTTATGCATAACGGGCGAATTAATTAATAAGATAGTGAATTTTCAAAAAACATATACGTTTTTAAATCGTCAAAATAGCAACCCAAAGATCATATTTCTTTTTTCGGGACTAAAAAATATCCTTAAAGAGTCACAAAATTCATGGCTATGTCATCGCCGATTTTATGAGCTCAAAAAGAATTAGATAAGTTTTAATGAATATAAAAGTTTCTTAGGAATATGAATTAATTCACATAATTTAGATGAAGTTGAAAAATCAATTATTTTTTTTTGTAGACTATATCAAAGAGTAATAATTAAAAAAATAAGACAAATGATAAAAAAAAACAATCAATGATCAGATTTAATTTTTTAAGCCCAATAAAGCGGAAATTAACTTTGAAGAGAATTAAAGTGGGATTTAATTGTATTTAATTAAGAAAAAAATTAACTATTTTTTGAACTTCGAAATCTACTAGGGAAAATTAATAAATACTGGGATTAAAGGAAAAGGGTTTAATTTATATTCTAACCTTATCTCCAAATTAGAAAATAAGAACTATATAATATTTTTAGACGTATTCTTTCAAAATATAACTTTTATTATTTTTCCAAAAAAATGCAATTTTTAGGCATTCAGAACTATCAGCACTAATCAAAAATATCTTATTTAATTTTTTTTCATACAAAAATCTATGAAAAAGAAAAATTTATTGAGCTGGAATTTTGGAACACTTATCAATATTAGAATAAATGAATGCGAGAAAGTTATTTTTATATAAAATTTCATTTCTCCAAAATATATAGAACTTGTTAAAAGAACTCGAATTGATGGATCAGAACTGAAAATTTCTATAACTAAAATGTCTTTAGAATAAATAAAATTCTAAAGTATAAATTTGTTTGATATATTTGACAAAAAAAATCATATTAAGAAATTGAAAGAAAAAGTCACGAATGGTAGCACAAAATATTTAGTAATTTTGATAATTTTTATTTTATTTTAAGTTATATCCTGATAAAAAATAAAATTCTTCATTTTTATTACAATAGTCGATTATTATATAATAAACAGCATTTTTGAAGAAAACTGTGAAAAAAAGTTAGATAGTATAGGTGAAAATAAAATAAAGGAATTCGGGCTTGAATTAATTGATTGTCTCCGATGTTGAAAAATATCATATAGTAACCGATTGAAACATTTCAGAATAGTTAGGATAAAAAAATCAACATTTTTTCCCAGATATATCAGGTTCTTTTTCGAAAATCACCCACCATTAAAAAATACCAGAAGAAACTGCTTGTTTTACCTAATGAATTAAAAAGATTCAAAACAGTTTGGAAATGCAGTTTATACCTAATCCATTCTCTGGTGAAGGTTGAAGTCCCAATTTTAAAGCTATTCCATTTAAATATGATGATTTTAATTATAAAAAAATTATCAATCTGAGTTCAGTTTTATGTTTACAAAGTTTTTAAAATTTGATGTTGTTTTTTTATAAACTAGTATTAAACTCAATTTTTTATTTAGATAAAATGTTTTATTATTGATCAACATAAATAGAAAAAAATAGTGAAAGATTATTAAAAAAATATAATTATGATATAAAATTATAAAAAAAAGTTAATCAAAGCGTTTAATAAAAATATTTACATAAAAATTAATAAAAAATTCTTTATTTTAAGATTTAATAAATGATGCTATATATAGCAGTAATTCGGATTATCATTAATGAAATGTACTAAAATATAATATTATATTCGTTAAAAAAATTTATTTTCTAATTTACACAAAAAGAATCCATAAACTATGGAAAGAAGAGGCTCATTTTATCGAACAGAACATGATGAAGTAAATTATTTCCGCAAAATAGAATATAAAATCCTTTTCAGCGTAAAAATTGAAAATTTTTTTTACATCACTGAATATAGAAATAAATATAACACTAAAACTCGTTATATTAAATCATAACTAAATTCATCAAAACACAGCGCAACTCAGTGCAACATAAAAAAATAAAAATTCAATTTATTTTGTGGTTCATTAAAATTTGTTAAATTTCATGACCATTAAATATAGTATTAATTATTTTTCTACAATTTATTAGATTAAATATTAATACGTTAAATGATTATGTATAATAATAAACTGCAGTAATTTAAATGATACCATCTTTGTATTTTCCATAATTTATCTCATTATATTGAATGTGATGTCACCATCGTCTTGGATTCTGATTATTAATAAAATCTATAGTCTGAAGATAATACAGTATGATATTATGTATTTTATTGAAGATTATTTTATTATAGGATAAAGTAGTATGCTAACTCTAACCTGCTAATTTTTGGAGATTTGGGGGATATAGCATCACATTTCTATTTAATTTAATACAGTCTGGTGGATATTTAAATATAAATTTATTTCATGCTACCTTTTGTATAATTTATCTGATTACTTGTTACCGCAACTTAATATCTCTAATTTAAATCTGTGAGGGGATATTTAGACACTATAATACGCAATGACATACCAGTTTACACATTAAATCATCAATTGACAATCATTGTTCTTGTTTATACTAATTAATTATTTTTTGGTTCTATATATAATACAAAAATATAATTGTAAAATTTTATTAAAATCCCAATTTAAATCTGATTTTATCATTCAATATATTATTTAATCTAATTTATCTATACATTTTGATTATTTATCATTATAATTTTGCAATTTTTAGCTATTTAAATCCGACCAATCTAATCCACATTCAATTATATCGTTTAAATTGCAAATGTGATATACGAAATTCGATCTAAATGGTAAAATTCGATTATTTTAAATCATTTTATACTAATTTAGAATGTATTAATTATAAAACACTCATAAATTTTTATGTTATTTTTATCTAATCTTAAAAGAGGTTAATAATGAACGGAAAGTATGTATAAAATATTTAATTGGATAAAAAAAATTTTAAAACAAATTTAGATATATTGTTACAAATTTTTTGTTGGTATAAATCAAATTTAGATATATTATTATAATTTTTTGTTGTTATAAATCAAATTTATTGGATTAATGAAAATATTAGCATATATTTTTGTCATTGATTCTATAAAATATAATAAAAAATTTAAAGATTAAAATAATCTAACCTAAAGTAAACCCAGACTTATTTTATGAAAACCCCCACCAAGAAAGATCTGATTTTTTTTTGAATTTAATTAAAGAAATAAGGTTATAAAATGTATTACTTATTGATTTTAAAAAAAAAAATTTATTGAAAAAAATATCCTTATAATTTCAATTTTTTCATAAAAAACTATAAATATTTGATAGAGTCGGAAGCAGATTCTCTATACCAGTTATACTGGTATAAACCCTCGCTCCTAAACTGTTTTTGTGCAGCTAAAGTTGAGGCAACGTCAAGCACATTATTACTAACGTACTCTTCGCCCCCACCCAGCAGAGACTTTAGGGCAGGTATTGCTCCCTAACTACGCCTATCCACACTTCGCCCGTGGCTCCCTGTACTGACAACACTAAGTGTTTGTACAGCCTCCACTATAGGAATAATAGGTGAGAACCTTACCGGGGGTTTGGGACCGGAACCTAACGAAAGCCCCAATAAAGAAGATACAAGATCTTTAATAACTGGCTCACTCGCTAAGTTGACCGATGGGTCTAAGTCTCCACTTAACTCAAGAGCTTCAATAGAGATCAAGGCCGAGGCTTCACTATCTCTATCTTCTAATACCTCTCGCCAAGCTTCCACCTCCGTGGCAAATCCATAAGGATAAGCACCGGACTCGACCAACTCATTATTGAGCATAACCATTCCCATAGCACTATATAAGCAAATGTCTTCACTAAGTGAACCAAAAAGATTTAACTAAACTATAAAATGGACCTACGGGTAATGATCCCAGTCCACAAAGACAATAAAAAAAATATCTACTAGTAAATTAAACAATGGTAAAAAAACACGAACAATATAAAAATAATTGTATTAAAATTCAACGACGACTAACTAGACTATACTACTAAAGAAAAGTGACAACAAAACAGTCCTCAAGCGTGCTAAGAATTTCAGACTATAAAAAGGGCGTAGCTTCACCTAGGACAAAAATGCGCGTCCTACCACTTTAATAGCTACAGGAAATTGAATTTTATCTCATTTATCTCTATAAATTATGAAAATGTATAAAAAAAGTAATATTCTATTATAAAACCATTTATATAAGATTCTCTTTATATGCATATATATTTTTTTTAGAAAAATATATTTTATACTTGTAATAGTAACGGACATAAAAATGCCATTATTTTAACCTTAGATTCTTGAATATCACTTAAATGTGGTTAAATTTATCTAAATATACTACCTTTTAATAGTACCTTAGTCTTTTGAGTTTTATTTAATTCAAATACCAGATTTAATAGAGCTTAGATGAGCTAATTTTCTTGTAAATTTTATATTTACATTCTAAAATTTCTATTATAACTATCATTAACTTGATTGAAATTTTATTTATTACATCATCTTACCTTTAGAATTCATTCTGTTAATCCTATTTGTCTAGAGACTCGTATAGCAAAATATTATTGGATTGATTTTTTCAAACTAAGCCCAATATGGTCAAAATTGGTGTCTTCCGATGTCTTTTTATCTAAAATTAGTAATTATTTCATCCTCAATTCGTCATTTATGCACAATATGTATATATATTCTGACAGTAAATTTTGATTTTTTATTGTATTTTTTATATTTTTTTTAACAAATCATAATTAAAAAACAGAAGCTGAAATTTATTATTTTTTTCAACGGTTTCTATTTTCAAAAATCACATATCATTAATTTTACAATTTTTAGATATTATCGCATCAATTAGTATTGATCAAATGAGTCAACTTATCAAAGAATTGATAATTCGTTAATAAGCTAAATTGGTTTTATTATATGTTAAATTACAGAAAATTGGAAAAAATAGAAAATTTAAAGTTATAAGCATTGTTAAAAGTGTCAAAATCAGAATTTTATTCCAAATCGAGTCAAAAGATAAATAAGATTTCTTTTTTATATTTATGGGACGAACAGCGTTTATTTTTTCTCTAATTAATGTGACATCAAAAACTCCCTTGATATCAAATTCAATTATTAGGTAGTAAACTTGTATGCAACTCTTTTTTTTAAAATTTTATAAATGTGCAGAATACGACCATCTAGCTTCTGATTTCTTTTTTTCAAAAAATAATACAATAATTTCAAAGAAATGATATAATAAAATTTAGTGAATCATACTATTAAGCTAAAAAATTATATTTGACATTTTTTTCATCTATAAGTGTATTAGATGATATATTCACGATAAATTAAATTTCTTCAGTTAGATAATAAGCTAGCATAATGATTATTTAGAAAAAATTATTTCTTAATAATACTTAGTGAAAGTTTGGACTATAAAATAATTCAAACCTTATACTGCTTTTACGTATATACCGATAAATTATAACAAAATTTAATCCCTCCATTAATAATATTTATTATTGATGGCTAGATTGAATCTCTCGAGAGAATAATTTTTTAGGAGAAAAAAGCTGTCATAGACTTCGTATAGATTTGAATTTTTTTTTGAACTATAGATTTTTCGTTTGATTTATTGCATTAATCATACTGGGATATATTCCCATTTTTTCATAGAAATTTATATAAATTACTAGAAAATTAATTTTTTTTTCATAAGCTGTATACCACATATATCTTGGTATGTTAATTTTTTGTATCTTTATTATTTTTTCCAAAAAATCTTTGATCTCTTATGATATATGAAAACAGAAATTTATCGCAGTTATTTTGAAAGAGAAATCACTAAGCGCAAAAAAATTTTGCAATGAAGAATCAGAGACCAAATTTTTTCATTGACTGCAAAAAACCAATAATCTTTGGTTCTCATTTTTGAAAACGAAAAATCCATAAGTAAAATTCTTAATTTCCCTAATTAAAATCGAAAAGGATATCGGAATAAACATTTGATTTGTCTAGATTACCCCGGGCATGATCACAGATTACCCTTCTTTTACAAATTGGAAGGCCGAGCCAATATAAGTGTACTTGATAAAGAAATACTTCTTAGAATTTATTTGGAGGTTATAAAACCCCTAATTTTATATAATTCAGTGATACAATAAGCAATACATGCAGAGCCCTCGAATTAGGGATTCCCTGAAAAATTAATTTTAGATTTAAAAAGTCTTATATTGATTTAAAATAATTCATAATATTTTATAAATCATGTTTAAAGTATTTTCTTGCTTGTTTTATTTTTATACCTTTATATTTTTTGTTGCTTCTTTTTTCTTTGTTTAAAGTGTAATAATTATTTCTGAATTCTGCATTATTATCTCTTCTCTCCTATTTTTTTTAATCCTATCAGATTTTATTCCATCTTTTGAAATGATAAATATAAAGCTTATATCATTTAGAGGTTTTAGATTTTTACACATAAAGATGTGCATATTGTTAAAAAAGCGTTTTTTAGAGTCAAAAGACCTAAAAAAATATAGCTCAGAGCTACACCCAAATTTAAAGTTATTTGCGCAGTAAAATTATTGGATTTTACTTTTTAAATATTCGGTTTTTTTAACTTTTCACATATTAATATTGTCTAAATATAAATTTTTATCGATTTTATCCAATTGAATGCATTTTTCTGATGAGTCTGATTACATTTAAATATATATATTCGAATAAAAAAATGAATTTTGAATATTAATTAAAAAATATTATCTTATTACCCATTTACTAAAGCGTAATTTAAGACTATTTGAATAAAATCGAATTTTTGAAGTAGAAAAATTGAAATTTTTATTAATACATGCTTTATTGCGATTTTTATTAACACTTCGAAATTAAATACCATGTAAAATTAAACTTATAGAAAATATAATAATTTTTTTAGAATATATTTACTCTTATATAATGTAAAAACTATCTGAATTTACTTTTAAAGGAAATGAGCTGTTAATGTTTATGTTGATTCAATTTAGGGAAGTTTTTTTACTTATTTTTATGAAAATATGAACAATGAGTAGCTATTGGATAAAAAATTTTTACCCATTTTCAAAAAAATTATGTCAAAAAACTAATCAAAAGTTTATAGTTTTAATTGATTTAATTAGTGTTTTATTCGAAAATTATTTAAATGGGCCTAAAATTATTTATACTTCAAAGTTTCACGAAGCAATGAAATCGTTCTTATATCAGTCGAAAGTTACTATATAACCTTTTTTTTAGGGTAATACGTACTCTACTAATTTTATTTTTTTATCATTTAAGTTTTTTACAATAAATTATCTTTTAATTTGCATTCATAAGTCTGCATTTTCAAAAAAAATTCCTCAATATTTTTTCATCGGCAGTCCAAAATTGAAACCAATTTATTGAAAAATGGATAGGATAAGTACAAAAATTTAATAAAACTCTCTTCGAAAATTAAACATCCCGTATCATATCACATTTATGTTTCCCAAAAAATTATTCCAAATTATTTAATTAGCATCATATAAGTCATTTTAAATTATAACAAGCCAATAAGATGCAAAAAACACTCCTATCTTTAAAAAATAGGTTTAATTTATAAAATATATTTATCTTTAACTATTTAATGATTTTTGGGTTAAATTTTATATCGGTTTATACATAATAGGCATTAATATTTTGGCTACATTTTAAAAAATCGGCGATACGATAAAAATTTATGAATTAATCAGTCTAAGGGAAAAAAAAAATTAAAATCAAGGTTTGGATTTATCTAAATATAATCTCATTTGTTTAGAGTGATTTTAGAAAAATAGTTTCTAAATATTACGAGTATTAACATAGAGAATATATTAATATTGTTAAGGGACTAGAAAGGATACATAATTATTTTCATAAAAATTAATATTAGGCTACAGATGCAATCGAGGCCTTTAAAGTTGTTAAAAGATCAACATTGGATATGATTTCAAATAAAACAAAATGGTTCCAGTTATCTCAAATTTTTTAAAGTGTTAATATAAATGGTTTTAATGCTAAAAATCCTAGATAAATAATATAATAGGTTTATTTTGTACTAAACGCGTTTTATTCAGTATTTTAGATTTTATTGAAAATAAGCCTATTTTTAAATGCGCTTAAAATTTTCAATTAAAATATTTTTGTTTAAAATGGTTGATTTTTTTCAAATTATTAAATTAGTAAAGTTTATAATGACTTTCAATCCATTTTAACAAAATTTATTATAATTAATTCTTATAGAAAAAAGATGGAGTTACTTAAATTAACCCCATTTTTTATCAAAATAAAACATTCAATGTTTTTTTTTAAATGTTTAAATTTATCTATATATTAGAAGAAATTGCTGTTTGCTATAACAATTAAACTGTGAATTTATTAGATATGCATAAAAATTATCGTTACAACTGATTATGTCTTACAAAATTTCTCGTCAGCAACTTGAAACCTAAAAGAATAATTTTCTGACAACATATAAATTTATATCATTTGCTATTAGTATTTTCATAATTTCTATTTATATTGATATCTTCGTAAATTACTAAATAAAATATACAATTCATTTTTTAAATTAATTTTAAAACCAAGAAAATTTTCCGGTATAGCTTTAGATACACTTTTCCAATCCTTTATGAAATAATCGGGGCCTCTTAATTATTTTAGATAAAAAATGATTTTGAAAAGTCTCAAAATCAAAAAATTTGTTATTTTTGGAGTTTTTTTTAAACAGTATTAAATGATTAGACTTCTAAGCCGAAATTAAAACGTCAAAATAACATGAATTTATTATTTTTTTTGTATTAATTAATAAAAAAACATAGTTTTTAATCAGCAGATTAAAAATTCCAATTTAGAACTTTTGACACAATTTAATTGAAAAATTAAGAATCAATTCAAGCCTATTATAAAGTTGTTAAATTTAATAATTTGAAAAAGGTTAACTGATAAAAAATGGTCAAATTGAATCTAAAATGGTCAATTTAGGCAAAATAAAATCAAATTGATTATAAGCATATCAATTTAGATTTAAAAGCCCAAATTGTGACAATCACTATTTAAAATCCTTCAAATAACCTAATTCTTATTTAGTAACCCTAAATAGAATCAGGTAATTTTTTTTTACGTAATAGAGAAAATTAATCAAGAATTTTGCTTCTTTTTGCTATTCTTGATGATATTTGTTAAAATCAAAGTGCTTTTTTCTGTAATCAAAAGCTTATTTCCAATAAAATGGAATATCTATTTCAATTTTTATGAGATTTTATAGCATTGGCTAAATATAAAGATAAATATATATTTTAGCTCTTTAATATCCTATGACATTAAAAATAACACTTAAATTTTGATATATTGACATCAGTATAATATTATTTTTTATACTACTGGACTAAAGAAAACTCATTACGATTTAGATTTTCAATGTAACGAAATATTAATTTGATCGGATTCGGTACCGAAAAAAGTCAAAAAATGCATCTATTAATTGGATATATTTTAATATCGAGATTGGTTAAACTAATGGTAAATACCAATAGGGAGTTATAATTCCTTTAGGATAAAATAATAATTTTTAAATTTTTTTGGTTTAATTCAATTTTATATCATTAAAGGATAAAAAAACAACCCGATAATGATATTGGTGTATGAAGAAAATATTCCAATGTTTTATTTCTTTAAAATCTCGTTTAGTATGGGTCCATTAGAAATATCATTTAAAAATATTTTCCGAATACAAATTTAATGAATTCTACCTGCATTTATCTATAAAACTTATAACTTTTCTTTTTGATTATATCAGGTCTTGTATAAATTATAGTCAAATTTATGTGTTTAATATAAAAGAATATTTATAGAATTTATATACGGTCTAATACGAATGCATATTAAACGGTCTAAAATGGGTAAGCGATTTATTGATTTTGAATATTCAACTTAAAGATATTAATGTTCCTTTTTTGGTGAATGAAGTTAGATTGAAATTTAATTAAACTTCAATTCTATAAAAAACATAAATAATATATATCGCATCAGTTACAAATTTATGTCAGATTATCTTCAAATCCTCATCCATAAAATAGTAATAACAAAATAAATATAGATATAGACAGCAAAATTTCCGATATAGGCCTTCCTATAACCCAAAATGCGAAATAGTAAACATCAGATAAAGATTTTTTTTTTTTTTTGGTATGGTTTATAACTTTTTTAATTTGTGTACTATATATTTAAATAAAAAAAGTAAAAAATATTATAAATTTTATAATGGTATTCTTTTTAATTTTCCTTGAACTCCCTATATACCTAATATCTTGTAGAAGTGTTATCTCAACCAGATTTAACATTTTATTCTTTGAAAAGAATGAGTATGCATGCAAGCATTTCTTGTTTTTTTAAAAATCTCCGCATGTACAGTATACATCAAACAATTCATTAAATTGTAGTTTCGAATATAAAGATACGTTTTCTTCATACATCTTAGAAATTTTATCAAATATATTCCTATCTTCATTTTTAATCAATGATAAAGTATTTTCTGACGCTATTGTAAGTTTAGTTGAATATTCTATAAGATAAAAAATTCGTTTCTCGTTTTTAGAAATTTTAAAAAATTAATAACGGATTTTTTTAACTCAGCTATTTCATTATATCAGGTTTTGGTTAGCATTTAATTCATGTTTTCATCACAGTCTCTTATCTTTATTGAGACTTTCAAAAAATCTATAATGTTCATCATCTTCCAATTATTATACTTTTAATTGATCTTCCTGAGGTATCGTTCCAAAAAAATGTTAGTAAAAGGTGAAAATACATATTATCCTTCTGTCATGTCAGGTATAAATTTCTAGTTCAATTTCAAGCATCGACTTGAAATTTTGGCCTTCTGGTATTGTCGGATTATTACCATATTATTGGTACAATCAGTTTTTTTTAGTTATATTTTATCTTCATATATCTTTTTTTTTAGCTTAATTTATTTTTATAATTTACACGGAGTTATGTTTCCCTGTGGTATATGGGTATATATTGCAGCATGATTATGCTCCAAGAGGTTTCTCCTGACTCGAATCGGACATATTATTTATTTTCTTCTTTTGTGTCTTTTTCGAGATTCATTGGTAGCTCGTTAATCCGAGTGATTAAAAATTTGAATGAATCCTATTGGAAAAGCCTATGGATTCCATTGGAGGAATTTATAAGGCAAAATCCAACAGAAGAAAAAGTGCAATTCGAAGGTGAAATAATATGGATTCGAATTCAAGAAAAAGGAGAATCTCTCTCATTTTTTCGCCCCCAAAGACTACAGTTTTACTTAAGATAAAATAAAGTAAGTATACGAATATTTCTGTTTTTACCCCCCTCATCAACATGAGTTTCACAGCCACACCAATTTATCACTTTGGGGTGGGTTCAACAAGCCCTTTATTTTACCCCACCACCTGTATTTCTATCACTGAGATCCTCGTGAATACGACATGGAGCTCCCAACTAGGCAAAGCTATACTGGCTGTGTCTATAGGTACTGTTACCATCACATTTATTAAGTATGAGAGTCCCGGTTTTTATCATTTAACGAGCACAGGCTACATACCGACCTGTGAGCAAGACGCCTGTGTGCTTGAGATCTAGAGCTTGAATTCAGATTGTAATTCTGAATCCGCAAAGATATCTGGGCATGTTACTTGTTTATTAATATTAAATTATTATTTTATTAATGAATGTGATGATGCTTTGGACCTCATCAACGACGAACCAGATGTCCGGGACATTAGATTCATGGTGTTTAAAATTATTTGCGAGATTTATGCTCCTGATTTCTGAGACATCCAACTCGTGCTGTAAAAGCACAATACTGAATATAGGCATCTGAAGATGCAGGATTGCACAAGTTTCTTCTGAGATGGTTCATGTTATGATTTTTTTAGTTTGTCATTCACTGATGGAGATTTAAATGACTCCAATATTAGAAATCTCTATCTGAACGTGAACCCCTACTCCCCCCACACACTCGAATACTTCAAAAGCATACCGGTATAGAAGAGGTCATAAATAATCTCGAAAGATTGTCCTTATCAGACAAGGAAAAGAAGGATGTCTCAGTAGACTGGATAAAGAAACCATAAAAAAATCTTTTCTGGGAAATGGGATGAGGATATATCAGTCTTTATGACATCTTTTACGAATCATATATATAAAATGGGGTTGAATCTAGGAGGATCAGAGCTTACATTTTACTTTAAAGAATATTTATAAGGGGAAAATGCAAGAATTTCCGAGCCTTTTTCTATTATATACCCGACCTGGAAAGAGGTTATAGAAATTTTTTCTTAAATCTTTAGTGGAAATGAACAGCAAAACTAAAGCAAAAAAAAGAGTTGGATGTTTAGTTATTTACCGTGATGAATTCCTCTTTATCTTCGCTAGAGTATCAACTATATTCAGTGCAATGGACTTAAATGACGGACAGGGAAAAGTCGATGAGCTGCTAAAAAAATGCTCTGAAACTGATGATACAGGATACTAGATAAATGATGCGATGCTTTCCACAAGATCTTATAATTTTCCTTACTGGAAGAAGAGCGCTGAATAAATTTTGGAAAAACTAAAAGGGAAATGGTTAAATATACGGCATCTCGTCCCTCATTTTCAGAAAATCCTCGGAAAACCCTTGTGAATAACTTTTAGATAATAAGAATAAAATTAAAGAACAATTACGGGAATCTAAAATGCTTCAAATGCAACAAAAAGGGTCACTATGATAGGGACTGTCACGAGAAAATAAGGAATAATACACAAATTTACCTGGTGAATCAACTCCGGATTATGTTACCCAAAACATAAGGAAAATTTCATTTAGTACAGGAATTACTGCCCCAGATAGAAAGAAAGTGGGTTTAAACAGAACTCCCACACCAATAAAAAACAGGTGTGGAAAATATCCTGAAAAAAATTTAGTTGAAGTAGAACAGCAACTGTTTAAGGGTGAGGAAGTCACAGCTATAACGGGTCTGGTAGAGATAAATGGCGTTTCAATAAGGTTTCAGTATTGAACAGGTGCTGCTGTTAACTTAATATATAAAAAGCTGGAGAAAACTCTGAAATTAGGACCAATAGTCTACAGTAAGAATACAATAATGCCAATCAGAGGTATTAGCCAAGCTGCAAAATTTGTCGTAGAAGTAAAGCTTTCTCTGGGAAATTATAACTGTACTACTGATCTGCATGTCCTATCCACCACAAAGGAAGACCTGCTAATTTTAAGTATTTGATTCTTAATCATAATATGGGCTGAAGTATCCCATAAAAACAAAACCATTACTATAGACTCACCCGACGGTACTCAATTTATTCTACTGGAATGGAAAAAAAAAATCGTAACACCCGTTAGTAGGAATAAACCAGTAGTGCAATCGGAGACAGTTCAAAAGTCATCAACTGTATTGGGGGGTATGAAACCTAATTTTAGTAAACTAAAAACAATCCAATTATCTGTATTGTTGGATGAATTTGGAAATATCCTCTCATAGCAGCTGGAAGATCTTAAAGGAGCCAAGGTAGACCCATATGAGATCGAGCGGTTAATTAGGGAGCCTATCAAGCTGCGTCCTTATAAGTTGACAAAGTTTATACAAGAGGAAATTGGGATTCAAATTGAGAGTATGCTTCAACAGGGAATAAAAATACCATCTAAAATCCCTTATAGTTTTCCTATGGTCTTTTTCAGAAAAAGAGATGGAAAGCGCTGAATATGCGTGGATTATGGAAAACTGAACACCGTGAACAAGAAGGATTCATATCCCCTCCCCAACATAGACGAACTTTTGAACAGATTCACTGGATCAGCGATTTTTCAACACTGGATACGTTATCTGTATATTGGCAGATACCTTTAGACGAGAAAATACAGGAATTGACTGCATTCTCCCCTTGATCTGACTTGGGTCTATTCCAATTTACGGTTATGCCGTTTGGTTTAACAAATGCACCCTCCATTTTTCAACGTGTAATGGGAGATATTTTAGAAGGCGCACTTTGGAAGTGTGCGCTCATCTTTATAGATGACATAATTGTTTTCAGCAAATCATGGGATGAGCATATCAAACATCTTTCACTTGTTATGCACTCTTTCTCAGACCGGGGAATCAAAATTCACTCAAACAAATGCCACTTTGGTTAAAAGGAGCTCCATTACCTTGGGCATATTTTGAGTACAAAAGACATCCTTCCTGACCCCCAAAAATTGATAGCAGTTGAAGGGTTTAGAGTTCCAATAGATTTTTCAGGAATTCGGTGTTTTTTGGGTTTGGTAGGGTACTACCGAAAATTTATAAAGAATTCTTCCTTGGTAGCCGAACCATTAAATGACCTTATAAAGAAGGACTGTGCTTTTACTTGGGGCACAAATCAAGAATCTGTTTTCAAACTTCTAAAAATAAAGCTTACAGTTTCCCCACTATTGAAATATCAAAACTGGGATAGAAAATTTGTTCTAATTACTGATGCATCGACTCAGAGGATAGGTGCAATATTATCACAGGGGCCAGATGGTAAAGACTCAGTGATAATCTATGCAAGTAGATTACTTTTACTTGCAGAAAAAAATTACTCCATAACCCATTTGGAAGGTCTGGCAGTGGTTTGGGCAGTGGAATATTTCCACTACTACCTCTATGAGAGAATATTTGAAGTTATTACTGACCACAGAGCATTAACTTCACTATTTTCTAACATACCTTTACGCAGACTTCTATGCAGGTGGGTAGTTAAACTTAGTCACTACAACCTGTAGTGAGGCACAAGGAAGGAAAGTCAAACCCTTTCGACTTTTTAAGTCGTTTTCCATGGGACAAAATCCCAGCTGAGGTTGAAGAAGAAGTGCTATACACATCTCTTGGTGATTACGACGAATTAAAAACGCAAATAACCTATTCTGAAACTAGAATGCAATCTGGAGAAGGAACGGATCAAAAAGAGAGATTTACTGATAAATTCCAAGTAAAAAAAAATTGAGTTAATTTTATTAAGGTAATACTGATATTTTACTCAAGACTTATAGAGCTCAAGGAAGCTATAATCAAGATCCACAACGAACGGCATCAAAATAAATTTAGTACATTTAAGATTTTACCATCATATTATTACGCTCCTGGGGCATATCAATTGGTTAAGGAAATAGCATAATGTTATGAACGATTGCAGCGAAATAATTTCTCTGTAAGAAGATCCAAAAAGCTTTATGGAACTCAAGCCATCGGTACATTTCAATACTGAGGGATCGATGTAGCGGGCCCTATGCCTGCAACGGAAACATACAAAAATAAGTTTGTAATACTTGCCGTGGACTATTTCACTAAATTGCCAGTAGCTGTGGCCGTTACGGAGATAAATCTGAAGTAATAATTTCCTTTATGTGCGAGAATATTATTGCATGCTTTGGTGCACCTAAAATGCTAATAAGCGATAGGGGTGCACATCTGAGAAATGAAATTGTTACTTCATTCAATAGATACTTAGGAATAAACCACCTACCAGAAACTTCGTACCGAACTCAAGCTAACGGTCAGATCAAAAGAACAATAAAATAATTCAAACAGATATTAAGAAAAATCTGCACAATGATGAGAAAAGCTGGGGTGTATATATATGAAGAGCTCTACTAGCTTTGCGTACTTCAAACCACAGAACTTTTGGAAAGACGCCCGCTATAATTGTCTATGTTTTGGAGTTATTGACACCTTCAATCTGGGAAGATCAGCCAATAAAAATCGACGAGGAATCGACTGAGATTTTTAATAATAAAGTTAAGTTTTTAAGCAAAACTCTCCCTAAATATAGACAAGCTGAATATAACGCGAGAGTCAAGAGCAAGAATATTGAAGCACAATACTACAACAAAAAGATCAGAACGAGGTCGTTTGAAATCGGATATCAGGTACTCAAAATCTTAGAGGAACCATACACTGAATTAGGAGACAGATCAGTGGGTCCATTTGAAATAAGTGCAGTGCTTGGTGATGGTGTCTACCAAATAACAGATCTAAAAGGAAACTCGGATAATGTTCACAGCGATCGCCTGACCAAATACACTCACGCCAGAGGAATGGTACCGGCAGTGAGAACAGGGCAAGCCCGATCTACCCTACCAGCTCTCGTACGTCCATTCCGAGGAAAAGTACACGTAGATGTTGTACTTTAGTGGGGAGATGTCAGATTATTACCATATTATTGGTGCAATCAGTTTTTTTTAGTTATATTTTATCTTCATATATCTTTTTTTTTAGCTTAATTTATTTTTATAATTTACACGGAGTTATGTTTCCCTGTGGTATATGGGTATATATTGCAGCATGATTATGCTCCAAGAGGTTTCTCCTGACTCGAATCGGACATATTATTTATTTTCTTCTTTTGTGTCTTTTTCGAGATTCATTGGTAGCTCGTTAATCCGAGTGATTAAAAATTTGAATGAATCCTATTGGAAAAGCCTATGGATTCCATTGGAGGAATTTATAAGGCAAAATCCAACAGAAGAAAAAGTGCAATTCGAAGGTGAAATAATATGGATTCGAATTCAAGAAAAAGGAGAATCTCTCTCATTTTTTCGCCCCCAAAGACTACAGTTTTACTTAAGATAAAATAAAGTAAGTATACGAATATTTCTGTTTTTACACCCCTCATCAACATGAGTTTCACAGCCACACCAATTTATCACTTTGGGGTGGGTTCAACAAGCCCTTTATTTTACCCCACCACCTGTATTTCTATCAC